>JAPDSC010156704.1:11937-22119 GCA_026290005.1 Latrodectus geometricus | reverse complement strand
ATATATATATATATATATATATATATATATATATTATTATTATTGCTACGATTATTATTATTTTATATTTAAGTACTTATAAACGATTAGCTAATTATTCATGCAGACTAATTTTTCTTATATAAAAGTTAATTAGATTATGATAGTATTTTAAATTATTTCTAAACTAAAATTTTGTAAACGTATAACTTTTTTTCAATATTATTTGCATATGTTTGGATTTTAGGTTTGGATTTTTCTTGTTTAGATTTTCATTTGATATTTTTCAGTTTTTTCTTAACTAAAAAATATCAAATGAATAATGAAGCTTTCAGATGCAAATATTAATTGATTATTTTATTAATCTCTAATTATTGTAAATAATGTTTCTTTATATCAGCCAAATATAAATTTATTAAATTAAATTAAAATATCTTTAGACGTTATTCTAGACTATGGAACGTAAAAATGGTAGCCTATTGAAAAAGTAAAAAATAAGAGTTTTTATTCAAGATAGCATATTAATTACATGAACCTTAAAAAGATTAAAAAACAAAACTTTGTTACATTTAATTTCAAAACCGCAGGTGATCATTTATTAAATTACGTGTAACGATATATTTATCGATATCGTTTTCCTATATTATACTTAAATAATCGTCGGTAGTGACGCCACGAGGATGATGCGGATCAAACAGGATTACTTTATTTGAAAGGATGACATGAAATGTCAATAAAATATCTGAGATATAATTTCATAGAAAACTATTTTTATAAATAGAATCTAGAAGAAATTCTATTTCCCATAATGATGAATTCTCATTAATCATCTTTAAGATTTATTTGATATGATCAGTCAAAATAAAGCTGTTAGAAAGTTATCTAACTCTAAAGAAGCTTGAGAAGCGAAAGGGTAAAATACAATGAAGGTATATATCTTCACAGTATTTCAATCATAATGGACGAAAGAAATCGTTTCAGGAAATCTAGTAATTTTTGGTTACTAAATTTCATGAGTAGTTAATTAATTTTAATAAACTTTCTGAATTTTTTCAAAGTGAGTCATTAATTTGGAGTTTAATAGTTACTATAAAGATTAATCGTGAAATTAAAGATGATTTATTTAAAATTCTAGGATAATTTGCGATTATTTTTTCTGATGCCAATAAGAAAATAAAGAAAAAAATCTTCATTCTTTTTATGTGAAATTAATGAGAATTAATATTTTCACAAATTCTGAGGGTTAATTTTTAGAGAAAACTATTTTCTGCATGTAGTTAAATAAAAGCAACATGAAATAAAAATTCTAACATTCATTACTTTTTTATACAAATTAAAATTTCTCCCATAATGTCTCTTAAGTTAAATTTAGAGTGTGTGATAGAGAAGCAAATGTGATATTTTTATTTATCTTAAAATTTTAACTATTGTTTTGCCTTAAAAAAGTAGTTTAGATATACTGTAATTTAAAAACTTCTTAATTTAATTTTTTGAAAAAAGTAACTTATTTGAAAGGAAATTTTCTTAACTTTTAATTCAAATGAAAAATATTTATAATAAATATTTTAATAGTATAATATTATAAATAAATTGCAATTTTATTTATTATTGTTATTTATGACTTGATCATAATTGAAGATTTTTTATTAACTTCGTTTATTTATTTTTAGATATATACAAATAATATTGTTAATGAGTACTTTAGCATACATAATTCCCATATTTCCATTTGGAAGAAAAAACACTAGCAATATTTAAAGTGCATGATTAATATTGCATCCGGATCCCATGAGATAAAAGTATTTTGATGGAAGTTACACTGTATTATCTAATTAACAGGAATTTAAGATAGACGCACTCATTTATATGCGTGTAACTTTTTCTTTACTGTTTCAAAAAAATTAAACTATTATTGCAAGAATATAGAAATGTAGTATGTTTCGTTTCTTTTATTCTATATTTGGACCTGTTATTGTATCCTTAGTATATTTTAAGAAAAACGAGCATGTTTGTAATTTAAAACTTATTGTGGCTTAAAAAACTTTATCACTTACGTAGATTCTTTATAACATGAAAATACGATCTTAAAAATTGATAAAAAGTACGAATAACCTACCTCTGGCTAATTTTTTAATAACCGAAAGAAATTAATAAATTTAAGTTCATAAAAACTAATCAACATGGAAGATAATTTTGTAAATAAACTTCTGAAATGGATACATAATATAATTTTAACCCATTTGAATTTAATGAAAAATTGTTAAATATTTTAAAAATTAGAATAATTTTTTCCTCGTGGATTTCTTATACAAACAGGATATTTTATGTTGTGTGAGGAAAATTATTTAATACTAGAGTTTCGCTATAAGATGAAAAGTTTTAGCACTTAATATTTTAAAGAGATTTTAAATTAAAATTATTTGTGAGCATTTTTTGGCGTTTGTCACACCAATATCGCCAAATTAAAGATAAAAGATACTTAAGAAATGAAACTCCACTTTCAGATAGGGACGATTTTTCTGCCACGCACCTGACGTCACATTCTGTGGGGGAGGTACCAACCAATCAGAAATCTTAATATTAACGTTGAAAAAAATCCAACAAATATCTCTATCGAACTGTTGCACCAGAATGAATTTTCTTAAGAATGCGAAATTTTTATATATTCTCTATCTCCAGAATCTAAAACAAGCAGTAAATGGGCTACAAAATCCGCGGCTTTTTGAGAAGATGTGACTTTTATTTAAGAAGAAGACCATTCTTAAACCGCAGATTATAAGTACTTTTCTAAAAAAAATTCAAATGAAAAATTTCGTTTTTATAAAAATATGGATCTTTTCTTGCTTTGAAATTGTTTCAGAATTTATTGCCAGTTTAAATAACATTTCATTATTTTATTTTGTGAGACAATTTAGTTTTTAATAGAAATATTTGAACTATTTGAATTTATAGTAGCTTGAAAACAAATAATAATTTATAAATTAATGTAAATATTGAACTATAGAAAGCTTTCATCAAGTGTAGTTTAAATAAATCGCCTTAGAATATTTTTGGGTGAATTAGAATTCTGTAAATAATTAAATTAATATTGTCAAAAATCAGCATTGATTTGTTTTGTCTTTTGAAAAAGAAGGAATAAGATAAGAATATTAGAATTCTGTAAATAATTAAATTAATATTGTCAAAAATCAGCATTGATTTGTTTTGTCTTTTGAAAAAGATGGAATAAGATAAGAATATTGTAAAAACTCGCTCAAATTGGTGGAAATTCAAAGAGTTATGTTGGTTTGCATAATAAAGAATTTTATATGTATAGGGGAACTACTACTAGAAATTTCTTTGATTGTTTAAATATATTCTAGCAATAATCTTATTGATATTGAATAGAAAATGACTAATTATTTGATTCTGCTATAAGGATTTGATTATCAAGGTGATTTTACATTGCCGAACAAATTTTCAAAGGAGAGAACTCAAAAACTTCAGATTAACCACTCAAAAAGATTTTTGTATCAAGATTCAAAATATTTAATTTAATTGCTTAATTTACAGTAGCTATAATCGAACTTGGTATCTTCCACTCTAAAGCAGTGTTTTATAACAATTACTACATAACAGACCACTAGGACAAAAAAAATATTTTTGAATCAATATCATCATGATAAGAATTTCTAACTTCATATTACCTTAATTAGCATGTACAGTACAAATCTTGCGGTGATTCATATAAGTATACATTGCAAAATATTATCTTCACTTTTGTAGTAAATAGTACATTATAAAATGCAAAAATATGAAAAGAATGACTTAAAAATTTTAAAAAAGGAGAATTTTTAATTGAACCATTAAAAGTACATGCACATAAATGAAAAAATAATTAGTTATCAACAGTGGAAATCAAAATAAAAAAAATATTTCATGTTATCTGAAGTTTTTATTATTTATTTCATAATAAATTAAAATATTTTTACAATTACCAGAAAGATATTCAGCGTATCAAGAACTAAGTATATGTGTATATATACAGGTACAACCATCTAGGGATTCTATCTTTGAACTTTAAAATTGCTAAATTTTCAGTCTATAAAATCAATCACTACTAAAAACAAAAGACCTTTGATAATTTATTTGTATATTCCTCACGCATTACAGCTCGCGTATCTTTAAATATTCATTATTCTTTAAGCGTTCAAAAAAAGCCTCATAAACTTCTCTTCATTTTTTAATATTTTCTCCACACTTTCTAGAGGCTTTAGAAATCTTAAAAGCAACATAAATCTCTCAATGTATTTTTTGTTATAAATTTAAATCAGGAAAAAGGAGTACCTTCTCAATAAATAATTTCAAGAGTCACTTAAACTGTTTGAAATGATAACATGATTAAAATATAAAAAATATTAAAATTAAAAATTTCTATCTTTTCATTTCATTTCATTTCTTTCAAATTACATATTTATATTACCCATAATTACAAACTGCTTGTGGCAATAACAACTGTCTTTTAAATGGTCATTATTTAAAACACTAAGTTTTTAAAGAATATATACATTCATCTAACATATCAAATATTTTTTTTAACAAAGAGTTACTTGATTTAGATTACTTTGATTCATTTATTTTTTTTTATGATTTATTCATGAATTATTCATGAATAATTTATTATTTTTTATTTTATACTATAAAAACAAAAAATAATAAATTAACAAAAAATAAAAGTTTATAATATTATTTTTTAAATTAATAATCATAGAAATATAAACATATTATATATTTTTAAAAAATCAAATTAATGTGACTATTACCTAAGAGAAATTAGAGAGCAACTTATTTTTAAAAATTTAAAATTCATTATGTTTTGTAAATACTTATATTTATTTATTGCTCCAAATAAAATATTCTGTTTAGTATAAATAAGAAAAATTATCAATTATATATCAAAACGTATATTTATTCCATTCATATCTTAAATATGGCTTTTTTTGCCTTATTTTTCTACTTGTACTTTATTTTTTATTTTTAAAAAAAGTATTTTGATATACATCTTGCCAGAAATTCGTACACTATTATAACTACATCTCCATAAATGCATAATGTTTTGTAAATCAAAAATAATCTCTCAAGTTATCGTTGTTAATTTCTCAATGTTCCATAAATAAAAATTGTCTTCAAAGTTAACAAATATTGAATTCTAAAGTAGTGGGGAAGCTAATTTATCAGCATATTTATTATAAAAGTGATAAAACAAACCATTTGTACTTTTGTATAGTAAGGAGGGACTATATACATATATTGAAAACTCCCTTCGATCACTTACAAAATTTTTATTTAATATTATAATTAAATTAACTTATTTTAATGCCAAGAAGTTTACTTATTTTAATGCCAAGAAGTAAATTACTATTAGATTTTCATAAAAAGTAATGTAATGTTTGGCAAAATGTCTTACCTATTTGGCTCTTTTTTACTCACAAAAATATTTCCAGTCCTACATGTACAATTTCCTGTAGAATATCTGTATATTTTGCAGTGTGTTTTGCAACTTATACTAAAATAAAAAAAAAACAATAATCATTAAATTTATTTTTCTACGACTGTGGATATTTACAACATCTCTTATTTCTTTTCTCATGTCTTTGAAATTTTGTGAGTACTTGCTTTCAAAATAAAAAAAAAAGTTAATTCTAAATAACTTAATTTTCTTTCATTGTTTATTCTTTCTTAAATAAGGATATTTTTTTACTTCCTGAAGCTTTTTGTAAAATTTTCATTATATAACTATTACTGTTTTTTGAACTTTTAATTTTTTTCGCATTGGAATTTTTTTTTACCTCCCCTAGTTATTTATTTTTATTTCATGAGCAGTTTATTATATCTTTACAATTTATTATAAGTACTTTTAAATGATGGTGAGTCTCAGAAAACATTATGATAAAAATCATGCATATCTAAAAATAACAACAAAATTGTAGCTTCCTGGTAAAAAAAAAATTAAAAAAATCAATGCATACTTTCTAAATTATTTATTAAAAGTACCTGAAAACTAAATTAAAAAAATTAATCTTGTAAACATAATCAAAGGGTAATATAAGAGTTTAATATTTGCTTTTTAATTAAAATTGATACATTTAAATCCTTTATTAAGACAATAGCTTCCACATTGTTGTAAACGTACATCTAACAGCCCATGGCAAACATAGTTAGAGTAAATAAATAATTATATACTTTAAAACGATAATTCATATTTGGTTTAGCTTATCCATTTTTTGATTTCCAAGGATTCTTAGTCCTGAACTTTTTTAAGTGGATCATGAAATTTGTATCAACAAACAAACAGGTTTGAGATGGGTTTCCAATCCAAGAACTATTGAGTTTGAATTCCTATTTCTTCTAGCTCATATAGAATACTAAAGAGAATTTTAAAAAAAGTTGCCTACCACTGACTTTAAACATTTTCAAATTTCAATAAAATCTTAAAATATAATATTTATCATAACATATATTTACAAGGAGATGAAATGTTTAGCCAATTTTATTTTATTTTTTACAGCTAAATTAAGACAGTGTATTAAGCCTAATTCAGATAGATATTATATTTACTTTATATGTAGTTTAATTATTAAATTAATTTATTAAATGTAATTTGCTCGTATTATATATAGTTACATACAATTTAAAGAACAATTTTGCTGTTATTTTAATAATAATTGGAAAAGAATTAAAATGAATTTTTTGTATCTCTTTTCTAGTATTTTCAGATCAATTTTCATTAAAAATCATTAAATTTATAATTGGCAATTTGGCTTTAGATTACAGTTACTAATAAGAAATAAATTAATTTCATAATATAGAAGAGATTACAATAATAAGAATAAAGTTTCTTTACCTGAACATATGATTATTAAGCAGACAACTGCAAAAGTTGATTACCATAAAAGCCTTTATTTATCGTCTAACTTAATCATGAGTTGTTGTAATTATTTCTGTATCTTGAATTATTATATAAATTAATTATTAATTAAAAGAAAAGTGATTGGAATAGTTATTAGAGCTTACCCTCTCTTGGCACTTGGAACTAAAATATTCGGGCAAATGCAACCTTCTCCTCGGCCGTAAATGGCGCACATAGTTCGACAAGAATCATCATTTGCTTCTAGCTGCGTGCTGTATATCATGACCAAAACAATTAGCCACAAAATGTTTATGTATGCTGAGCACATCGTGCTGAGTCCTACAAGAGATATTTTGACCGAGGACTTGAAGAGGGAAAATGCTTTTGTCCTGTGAAATGCGCTTCTTGGGGGAATACTCATCCTTTTAATAAAGAGAATGGCTCTCTTCTTTTATTTTTTTTATCCTGCTGTAATATATCAAATTGCTTGCTGAGTTGGCGAGGTTGCCATACAATAATAATTATCGCCAAATTGAGGAACAGCTGAAAAAAGATGCAATTCTGGAGTCTGGAAATTCGTGGGAAGGAAAGATAAGCGCTTAACAATCTAATTGCGGGATCAGCTCAGAATATAAGTAGTGGTCATTTTTCCTCGGCAACCTAATTTATGTAACTTAATTTGCGAATTTTTTGCTTTAACGTGATTTGTCATATGAATATTTTTTCTAAAAAAACTCATCTCTATCTGTTTTTGAGTTTGAATTTGATTATGCATAAAATTTTGCAGTCTGATTTTACAATCATAGCATTTATAGTATTCGAACCAAATGCATTTGTGTACCAAAAATTAATACATTTTAAATAAAAATTTAAATGCTTCTAATTATCATTAAAAAAATTTAATATCTCTGTTTTTAGTTTTTAAATAAAGATATAATTATTTGAATAAAATTCAATTATTAATGATCATATACCTTTAAAATTTTCCAACTACAAAAACTTCATCAATCATTATCTTACATTATGTATGTATATATATTATATATGCTAACTTTTACAAAAATTCTTTATTAATCCCGAAATTTCTCTGAAAATTGTATTTTAAAATATCTCGTATTAGTGAATGCATGTATTTTTGCTTTAAAATTATAATAAGTTTTAGCTAACTGAAATAAACTAATTTCACCAATTATGTTATATAAATACTATTAATGTGCATTTAAACTTAATACTAAATTAATTAAGTTTAAAGAAGCTTAATATACACACAAAACCTAACCTAACACATTTTCCAATTTGCCAATGAAGACAGCTTTCCTAAATTCTTCATAAGCTTGTATATTAATAAGAACAAAAAGAAAGAAAATGTCACTTTAAAATAGGAGATTTAAATTATTACATCCATTATTTTTACATATAACGCCTAATCTAACCGATTAAAGTCTCACATGCACTTTTCTCGAGTATTTTTTATTTAAATTTTTTATATGATTCACAGTTTCATATTTTTTCTCATATGTGAATATATTTCCTATATTTCATTATTTTAAATAGAAATCAATAAACTTGGATAGATTTTCAAAATTAAGCATAGTTATTTTTTGAAGTAAATAAAATTCCTTGTGAAAACACACACATAATAATTAAATTTAAATTTGAATACGAAATTTTGTATACTTATAGATTGAAATTAAAAATATACTGAATAATTAACGAACATTTTCTTTTTCTATCAACACCACGTTCATTTACGGCTGCTTTTATTAATTATTAAAAAAACATTTGCCGTGTGTATATTAAAAATATTTCAGTTTCCCACTTTTTATCAATTAATAATATAATTTTTCCGTTTAAAGTGTTTAAATGTATATAATAATACAGATTATTAATAAAGCTAAAACTTCCTATACAAATTAAATTTATGTTATCGATACCTATAAGAACATTTTTGTGCTACCGTTTGGAATATGTGGAGTATGTAAAATTTATTAATTTGTAAATCTATATAACTTTTTATCTGTTAGCAAATGATATCATGAAAAGAGGAAAAGGAAATATAATGTATAAAAAATTTTATTCTTTTTTCCAAACATATTTATATTTCTTTAAATTATAATCTCACAAAAAATCACTGGTTTTTGATTAAGAATTTAATATTTAACATGTTTCAATTTTTTCTTTCCTGACAATCCTAATTACTCTAATTATTTGCCAATTTATTCAATAATGCCAATGAAATGAATATATTTATTTATGAACTGAAATATATTTATTATCTCATTAATAGAGTTATATCCACCTAAAATTTCTCATTTGATGTTCTAGTTATTAATTATTCTTAAGAATCATATTTGTCTACCAAATTGAACATACTATCCCTTATTTCCTTCAAGGAAAATTCCAACTAGTATTGAATACTTGTAGATGGCTATCCATTCAACCAATTACATGTTTGAATTGGGTGGAGAAACAAATTTCTCATAAAATAGATAGCAAGCTCAGAGATGTAGGCAAAATTGAGAACACATCAAAATACCAAAGAGACTAAGAGTTGAAGATCAAGATTGAATTAAATAAGACAAGCCATTTAAGAATGCAGAGTACAGAAAAATTTGAATTTGAAACCTACTTCTTTCAATTTTCATATCAATTTGTTTGTGACTAAACTTAAGTTATTAGAGAGCTTATAAATTATTTTATTTTAATAAATATTTAATTACCACTCGAAAATTATTTTCCTTTATTAATTCAAAGAACCCATGGTTCAAGAAGTAAGACGATGGGGTACTTTAAAAATAAGGGCTCTCCAAGGTAAATCTCAGCCTTAGTTGAACAAAAATTAAATTCTGTGGCACGACAACCCATCGAGGATCTAAGGCCTAGAGTGACCATATCATTTTTTTACCTAAGGCTGTGAGGCATGAAGCATATGTTCCGGTTAGGTAGTCGGCCTAAAGTGGAACCCCCCAGTGTTTAGTTCCGAAGCTTGCTTGTAATACAGTTTTAAGGACCCACAGAAGGGATGAAAGACAGACTTTAGTTAAACAACGAAAGATAAGTTATGTGTTTCTGGATGTTCATTTTTTTAGATGAAGGCTAAAATTTTTCAATTATTTCGCTTGTAAAACTTGCATACTCATTGTATGTACTATCACACTTAGCTAACAATCCATGAAAAGTTAAATACGCAAAGACAGTAGCCTTACAGCAAGTTTTTGTTTATAAGTTACAATTTTGTTGCGTGTGCCCGAAAGTTCATTTCTTCTAAACTAAATATCAATCAATGCTTTAACAGTCATGTAACAATCATAGTC
>JAPDSC010156703.1:19188-63291 GCA_026290005.1 Latrodectus geometricus | reverse complement strand
ACAATTTAAATCCAATTCAAATCCATTAAATAAATAATCATTTACCAGATAATATGTGAATAACAATGTGCAGAGTGGGTATTCCTCAACAATACTTTAATTCTTTAGATCTTCTCATAAACTTCGTGACAAAATTCTTATTCTAAACGGCGTTCTAAATAAGCGTGGAAACTACGTAAGTGAAACTGCGCCTCCGAAAGGGGAAATCCCCTTTTTTACTGAGTTGTTTCCAAGTTATTTTGAATTACTTATTTGCTTTTCATAGTATGATAAGGAGTCACGCTGTTTCGAATTATCGCTATTAATATAGATAATTAATGACCAATTGTGTTCGATAGCAATTAAGAAATTTAAAAGATAAAAATTCCAAAACGATACGTTTGTTTTCACAGTTAAAAATGTTTTCTCGTATCGCCGCGATCAAAGCGCGACGGAAGGGGAAAATTCCCGTGTCCTTGGAGTCTTTCTCAAGTTATTTTCAGATTTCCTTTTCTATACTTTTCATAATTGCGATTATTGATTTTGTTATTATTTTCCTTATGATAATAAACGCATTTTCTAAAAATAATTCGTGCATTGTATTACATCGTAGGTTTGAGTAAATAAAAGTGCAATTTACATTTTATTGATGTATTGATATTTTCCACTCTTTTTTAATTTATTTTCTTTTTGCGAGTGAGAACTGATGGGAGTGGGAATTACAAAACAATTCCAACAAAAATTAATTCTATAACACTAAATTTTATAATACCAATGTGAGATTAGAATATGTGAGCTTCTGTGACAGCGGGATCAGACATTAGTGGTTGTGAGAGCATTTTCTGCGATGCAATTCTTCGTATTTATCGCACCCTTCACCCACTCATTGATGTTAGCTTTTTCTGTTTCTTATTTTTATTAATGTATTCGTACAATTATAATTATTTAAGGAGATTAAGTGAACAAGGGAAATTGATATTTAAAAAAACAGATATAAGTGATATTTTATTGAAGACCAAACTTGCTAGCAAACTATTTATAATTCTATATATAGCGCCCCCTATCTCAGCAACTCCCATGACGTCATCAATAAGGATGTCAGTCCCTCTCCAGCAACCATAGGAATGAGTCATATGTTAACCCTTTTCCCTTTATGTTTAGATTTCATTATGTTTTATTTGTAGTATATAGATCTATGTTGTGCTCATGTTGTATATTAAATGGTAATAAATTACTTTTGAGCTATTTAGCGAATTCAATTCCTATTCAACCAGATAAATGCTACAATAAAATAATGGCTGCCCAACGTGTGACCCGAGTTCGAGTTTCTTTTCGGTGGTAAAAAAAAAAAAAAATTCTACCCAGAATTAAACTTTGTTGTTGGAGGGGAACTCAAAACTTTTTACTGGATACCTCCTGATGTGTTGTGTTATATAGTTTCGTGGAAATATAATCTCATCCGAGATAGTTGTTTTCATCATCCGAGATTATTGATATCCGATTTCCAGAAGATTTGAAAATCTCAGATAAATTGCTGTTTTTATATATTTTAATTTCTCATAATTTACTCTAAAGAATTACAACCGTACTTGATGAGTGTTAATATTTAGGCTCTTGTGTGTGTGAGAGAAAGAGAGATAAAACAGTATAATAAGTTTCTTTATAAATAACGCAAGTTGTGTTTGATATAAGTGTTATTATTTTATATTTTTGCGATTCAGAAGAATCTTATTACTTGCGATAGTTATTTGTTTGATTTGATAGATATATTTCATATTTTTATTAAATGCGTAATATTTGGTATTAAAATATTTAATTAAAAGAAACATTTATTTTATTATTATATTTGAAGTATTGTTGTATGTGAATTATGTAAAGAACTTAATGAATAATAAGTAAAATTGTTAATTCTGAATATTATATTTGAAAATATCTCCTTTATAGTGTGATAATGTTTCGAAATTGAGTTATAAAATTAATTGTTTGATGGCAGTGTATTTTTCATGACACGATACTTTTGATTTAAAACAGGAAACGAGGCATCACAAACGACCGTTATTTTGTCTTTCATATAGGCGCCTCATTGTCTAACATATGAATATTCTTGAGTGCTATGAGTTTAGTGTATATTAATGCTTATTTTTGATTTTTCGTCATTCACTTTCTGTTTAGAGTCTTTGAGTTTTATTATTTTAATTATTGGTTTCATTGAATAAAGAAATGTTTCGTTTTTCCATGTATATCTAAGGGGTATATTAAGATAACAAAATAATTATCAATATTTTGGTATAAGAAATTAGAATTGATATTTAAAAAAAAAAAAGAAAAAGAAAAAAAAGAAAACTTTAAAGAAATAAAAGTCAATAAAACATTTGTTGTTATTTATATATAAAATATTCTTTGATTGCATATGACTAACAGTTATCATAATTAATATATTTTGCTATATTTCATGTTGGTAATGAAGTATTGATACAAATTATAAACAAAGATACATTTGTTGATTTGGTAATTCTAAAACGAAAGTATAAAGAATTGACTGAAACAAACTTAAAAGCTTCATGGTAAAATTTTGAAATGTTTTGTTTTGGTTTTGTATTGTTTAATTTGAAATATGCACTACTGGCCATTAAAATTGCTACACCAAGAAGGCGACATGCCACAGATGTGAAATTTATACGAAAGGAAGAAGGTGCTGTAATATGCAAATGATTAGCTTTTCAGCGCATTCAGACAAAGCAGGCGCCAGTAGCGACACCGACATTGTGTTTAAATGAGGAAATTGTTCAGAAGTTCCTCATACACAAATTGCATTTGAGCGTTGTTGTCTGGTGAAAAATTGTTGTGATATCTCATGTAAGAAGGAGAAATTCGTACCAGCACGTTTCTGACTTTGATAAAGGTCGAATTGTAGCGTACCGGGATTGCGGTTTATCTTTTCTCAGTATTGCTGCTCGCATCGGTCGAGATCCAATGACTGTTAGCAGAATATGGAATCGATGGGTTCAGGGCGGTAATACGGAACGCCATGCGGGATCTCAACGGCTACCTATCACTAGCAGCCGAGAAGACAGGCATATTATCCGCATGGCCGTAATGGATCGTGCAACCATGTCACGAGCCGTGGGTCAAGAAATGGGGTCTTTTGGAAGACAACAAGTGTCTGCACGAACAGTTCGACGACGTTTGCAGCAGCATGGACTCTCATCTCGGAGACCATGGCTGCGGCTTCCCTTGACGCTGCGTCATAGACAAGATTGCCTTCAATGGTATGATCAACGACGAACCTGGGCGCATGAATGGCGTGACGTCATCTTTTCAGATGAATCCAGGTTCTGTGTACAGCATCATGATGGTTGCATCCGTGTTTGGCGGCATCGTGGTGAACGCACACTGGCAGCGTGTATTCGTCATCGTCATACTGGCCCATCACCTGGTGCGATGGTATGGTGTGCCATTGGATGCACGTCTCGGTCACCTCTTGTTCGCATTGACGGTGCTTTGAACAGTGCACGTTATATTTCTGGTGTGTTACGACTCGTGGCTCTACCCTTTATTCGAGCCCCGCGAAACTCTACGTTTCAGCAGGATAATGCCCGACCGCTTGTTGCCGGTATTGTACGGACCTTCCTTGATACGGAACATGTTCGGCTGTTTCCCTGGCCGGCACGTTCTCCAGATCTTTCACAAATAGAAAACGTCTGGTCAATGGTTGCCGAGCGACTGGCTCGTCACCAAACGCCAGTCAGTCACTACGATTGATGAACTGTGGCATCGTGTTGAACCTGCATGGGCATCTGTACCTGTACATACATGCAATCCAATCTCTGTTTGACTCAATGCCCAGGCGTATAACTGCTGTTATTACTGCCATAGGTGGTTGTTCTGGGTACTGATTTTGCAGGATCTATCCAGCCAAATTTTTTGAAAATTTAATCACTTGTTATTTCTAGTATAATATATTTGTCCAATAAATATCATTTTGTTATCTGCATTTATTCCTGGTGTAGCAATTTTAATGGCCAGTAGTGTATAATAAGAGTAATTTCTTATAAATTTAGTGAGATAAATTTAATAAAATTGGTTTAATTACATTATGATGGTGAATATGATATGAATATTTAATCTTTATTTACAATAATTAAAGAGTCATTTTTATGTGCAATAAATGTTTGAATAAATAATAATAAGTTTAAGTGCACTTATATTTAATATAAATGGGTTATATTTTCGCATAATACTTATGACTGATTGTAGCATACTACTCTTTACATAACATTTAGATTGATAGTGTTTAAACTTTGTTTTAACTAAAATAAGGAACCGCATATTAAAATAAATAAACAATATTTTAAATCAGTTGAAAAAAAAATGTCATTCCATGGAAAAGGGAAAAAGGAGGATTTGAGAAACCTCGCTATGGATGGGATTGGAGATAGATGAAAGTCTAAAAGTAATTCAAAGATATTGTAATAAAATCAAGGGATTATGAAGAAGAATTAGTGAAAAATAAGCTTACTAATATAATAGAAGGACGGACTGAAAAAGAAAAACAAGCTGAATTCGAAAGAGTTGCCCAGCAAGAAGCTGCTAAGGAAGAAAAAATAGCCAGAGAAAAAGAAGAAAGAGCGTATGAATTGCAACGTTTAAAACTTCAAGTGGAAGCTCAGAATGTATCCCTTTCGACTGCCACTGTTCCAGCAAGTGATACGGAGAAAACAAGTTGGGACCTGAATCGAATTCTCCCAAAATTTAATCCTATTAAAAATGAAATAGGTCTTTATCTGACAGTATTTGAACGTCAATTGAAACTGGTGAATATACCTGAAATAAACTGGATGCCATACTTGATAGGCTCATTTCCAGCCGAAATAAATCAATTAATTGCTAGAGAAAATGAAGAAGATATTAAAGATTATTCAAAAGTTAAAGAGATGCTTTTGAAGCGTTATAGACTTACATCAGATAGGTTTCGGCAGATGTTCTCGCAACATAAGAAAAGTGCAGAAGTAACATGGAAAGACTTCTATTTTGAAATTAAATCGTATTTCGAAGGATGGGTAAAAGAATTGAATATCATCACTTTTGAAAAATTACAAGACTTAATCATTGCTGATCAGTTAAAGAAAAGAACACCTCTAGAGGTTAGAGAACATTTTATTGATCAGTGGTCAGAGCTGAATGATCCGTTAGAACTTGCAGAAAAGCTTGACAGTTATGAAAATTTAAGACTGGGAATGAAGAAAAATTCACCTGCCTTTGCTAAGAACCCAAATTTCAAAAACTATGTTAAATCTGCTTCAGAAAGAAAGTACAAACCTCCTAACTCTAGGGAAAATAACCAATTCAAAATTTCCAATTTTGTAAATACAAAATTTATTAAAGGCAAACCAGAAAGAAGATTTTCTGTTCATTGCTATAGATGTGGTAATCCTGGTTTTATTCAGTCTAAGTGTCCAAAGTGCAACAAATTAAAAGAAGATTCTAAAACAATTGTTAATGCTGTAAACTTGTATAAGTCACAAGCTTCAGAATCATTGTGCAGTTTAATTTTTTTAACTGTTTGTGGCGAAAAAGCAGCTTTTTGTGCAGACACAGGTGCGTCGAACTCCAGTGCAGGAGAGAGATTTTATACTTTATTGAAAGAGAAAGGTTTGAAATTTCAAAATGTAGAATATTACAATGGTACTAGTCGATGGAAAAGATAGAAATGTCCCAGCTTTGACAACAGTCGTAAATATTTTTCTGAAGCCGCTCTAAGAAATCACATTGAAGTTCGGGATTGGGTTAGTAAAAATAATGCATTTTTGATTTTACTTTCCGATTTTTTGAGCAATGGAAGATGGAAGCTGTGTTTTCACTTTCCGTATTCATATTTGTTCGGCAAAGCATATGGCAGCTTTTCACACTTCTCCATTACGACACGAAAATACGACTTACTATCTTTGAAAAGTCCATCCAAATGGATGACGTAAATTTCGTGATGGATGATCTGAAAGTGGACGATGATAGAAGATGTCTAAGCTTTTAGACCTGCTTTATCGCTATTCAAAAATTAAATGGTGTGAAAGAAAATTTGATTAATGGATGACTATCAAGAGAAAATATAATTAAACACACGAATTTTCTTTGATATTGATGGTTTTGAAAATGGATTATCTTATATACTAATATGGATTATCTTATATAATTAAAAGAGCTAATTAATTAGTAAATCAATAAACATGGGTTCTCATTGATATATGAAAGCTGGAGATTTAATAAAAGCTAAAGTTGACAACTCTCTTTTGACACTACTTCAACAAAAAAAATATTTATTTTCTCATGAATCAGAAAACACGTTTTCACTGAGGTTAACGTTTCACTGATGATGGATTCAAATTAAATTGATTTTAATTTTTTCACCCAAATTATGATTAATAACTCGAGCATCATAATGCAACTGAGTTATCAATTGTAATTTTGGATATAAGAACAAATAAAAATGTTTTATTGTATTTCTATGTATAATTTGAAAAACTAGTCACAGACAACAGATTTAAAGTAGTATTAATAGTATTTATTAGACCATTGAGGATTTATCATGTAAAAGCTAGAATTCTTTGAGAATCTTAAAATGTTTTAAAGATTTTGTCATAAAATGTTTTAACGATTTTCTGATTCCGGCATTTAGATAAACTGTCGAAATTGTTCTGTTACGCTTTATAAAAGATGAATAAAGAAAGCTACGATAAAAATAATGAAGCTACAATTTCCGCCTCATGAAATTTTACAGACATGAGTTATCTGTCTGTCAAATTTCTTGTTATTATTCCTGTCCTGTAAAAGTTAAAATTTAATGCTTAGAAATGTCGTTTCCGAAGCCTATGAAAATATTTATGATTCAGATTTATAGTGCGCCTTAAATATGATTTCCACATTGGATTTTGATTTGAAGTTTTTTCTAGATTTCTTTCATTTAGTTATTATAAAGTAAATTTGAAATATTATTCTGAAATGAACTAAATAGTATTATAAATTAAAAATTATAAATATAAGCTTGGATAAATATAAATACAAAGTAACGAATAAAGTTTTTGCTTTCTTTGTTTTGCCACTGCGTGTGTATGAGGTGAAAATATAAGTTAGTGTATCATGGGGCTTAAAAACCTGTCGGTCGAGATTAGGAATAGCAGTTTTTATAGAAGCAGGTCAACTGAGCACTTTTATCAATCATTTCTAATGCAGTGGGAATGACAAATGGAAATGTCCAAAAAGATTGTTCATTTTGCTTGCTTTACGACTTCAGCGTAGGTTTCAGATGCTGCATCAAGTTGCCTAATATGTCCAGCTTTTGTAAATATTCCTGCAATGAATATAGTGAAAGTCACTGATTTCAAAATTTCGGGTTGATAAATTTAGACCAGTAAAACAGACTTGCGCCAAGCATTTACAAATTTCTTTGTGTCCTAAATCTCCAAAGTTTACCAGAAGGAAATTGTACATCTGAAAAATATTTTGTCAAAAGGTGCTAGATAAATTAATACGAGCTCAAATAAATTACGAAAATATTTGTAATTAAAATGAATAAGAGATTACACATTGAAAGAATTAGACGTTTACAAAGAAGAAAGATACAGAATTGTTTCTAATTCGAAAATTAACACTGAACCACTATTAAAAGGAGATAGTTGGATATTTTGATTCACCATTCATAGTGGTGCATCGGTGGTTCAGTAGCAGAAAGCTCGTTTGCCACGCCGGTGCACTATTATGAACGCCGATGCTTTCCCGGCCGATACACCATTATTAACGGTTAGTCAAAATAATCGAATTATCTAATTCTAAAATAGGAGTTATGTGTTAATTTTCGAATTAGAAGCAGTTCTGTATCTTTCTACTTTGTAAATATTTAATTTTCTTGTGTAATCTGTTATTGTTTAATAATAAATATTTTCATAACTTATTTGAGCTCGTATTAATTTGAAAATTATAATACTGAACCTCTATTAGAGTTAGAATTAGATAATTTGACATTTTGACTAACGTTCCTATATGTAAGTATGTATGTATGCCGATGCTTGTGAAATTCAAGATCGTAAATGAATTTATTTGTGTAGGTAACAAAAAGTCAAAATTTGTGCAAAATAATACCAATAAAACATTCAATTTATTTTATTTTCTGAACGGTATAAGCATTTTCAATTAGTTCAGTTATTTTTTACTACGCTCCATTTTTATTCAACAGGAATGAAAGTTATTTTCTTCCATAATAAGAATCTTAAGCAATACCGGGTTTGTGAGATTCTCATAATTATTGTTGATTACACTGTAGTCATTTAAAGTTGATTCCATCCAATCTTTTGGCATGTAGGGTTACGGGTGTACATGATTTGCTAAAATGAAAAAAAAGCATTTGTAGGATCTTTATTTTGATAAATAATAGCAATAAAAAGGTTATATTTAATAATACAATATAACAATAATGAAATATAGGAAGATGAAGATTTTTCTAAATTAAGAAGACGAAAAATTAATAATAGATTTAAGGATGATTTCCCTAAATATTTAATTAATTTAAATTTTTACATTCAAGTAAAAAAAATATTAATGGACATGAGCAGTACGAAAAAGCCATAAAAATGTTTTTATTAGTTTCAAAAATAAATACGAACGTCAAAGTTTTAAATGAATAACTTTAAATGAATAACTAAAATTAAGCAATTATATGAAATAATTTATTATTTACTGAATTGAGTAAGGAATCTTTCCTCAATTAAATTGTAATAAAAATAAATCTATTATCTTTTATTGATAATTTTGTGATAAAAATAACGCATTAAAATATAATGAATATTTGTTTTAAGAAAAAAATATTTGAGTTTACAAATAAATAATAAAATAAATATTTATTCTTGTACGTAGTAATAAAATAAATATTTATTCTAATATGTCACTAATCCCTAATTAAATTTTTCTATTTTAAAATGTATATTTTTTAATTTGTTCTTAAATATTAATCAAATTAATAGCTTCAATTAAGAATTTCTAGATGAGATTAAATAATTAATCTAAGTAAAAGCAAATATGCAAAAATTGCTTTTTAAAATTTGAATGAACTAAGTTACACACAGAAAAAAAGTGTTAAATAAAATATATTTTTAATTTGAGTTATAATGTATATATATTTTTTTAATAAAACAAAATTAATATGTTCTAGAATATCCGCAGTCACTGGCTTTCCATATAATGCTAGTCAATATGTTGTAATAAAATAATTCTAGAAATAAAAATAATTTTAAATAATATTTTTGTTCAAATACATTTCATAAACACGCGATTCTTTCAAGTTTACTGAAGAACATAGTGCAATATTACAAATATAAGGAACGAAATAATACAAATTTTGATATATGAATCTGAATAGAATCCCACATTCTTTTGCAAATCGGAAATAATCAATGAAATCACAAATATTCCACTTTGTCAAGGAACAGATCTGTTGCCATTTTTCGCCTCGCAATTGGGCCACTATTGTCTCTTTAAACATTTATACCATATTAAATATTGTGAAGTTCTCTTTGACAACTGTGCAATATACGAGAGAAATGGATGTGAACTCTATGAGTCATTGCCCTGCACTGAACTCGAGATATTTGTGGTAGAGATACTGGAGAGCACACAACAAGATGAATGATTTATAGACTTACTGTGGTTTCAGTTTTATATCTGTGTTCTTGTACCTTTGTTCTAGTTTTAATGTTAGTTCTAAATATAGTCTTCTAATATGCCATTAGAAATTAAAAAAAATAATTGCCTAAATAAAGGTACTATTTTCATTATATTTAGATTGAATGTGACGTTTTAAAAAAAATTATTGAAAAAAATTTGTACACAACTTAAAATACACCAATTGAATAAATAATAGTTAAAGTAAAATGATTTACCCCGTATTCATCATAGTAAATAGGTTTCACACATTCTAAGCCTTTAGCACAGGGACATGTAATATCGTAAGTTCCGTTCATCATAGTTTGTCCAATCTCACCATCCAGACAGACTTCATCTAATATAGATAATAATAATTATCGATTTCTAGTTGAATCGATTATTAGAAATATAAACATAATAAGTGTTTAATACAAATTGATGCATTATGTTGAACATTCGATTGTGGTTCAAATAATTTAGCAATTAGAAAAATTTTTAAACTCTCTAACTTTAAATATTAATTTAAAGATAACGTTTAGAAAAAAAAATATCAATTAAGCTTTTACCCAGTTTAACCAATTTTTATATCTACAAATAGAATCCTTATTATTTGTCTGGTTTTGTTGGTAGTTGTGCTGAATAGAAAGGAACTTGTATCCAGATGTTGGTCTCTAGCTAAATTATAAATTAGGATAAGCTTAACATTGAAACTTTTATTGCAGTATAAGTAATAACTTAAACTATAATTAACTCTGATTTAATTTTACTATAAAATTGTTCATAAAATAACGTTGTAAATTTCAACGAAGTAACACTTTTATGGAACTCTAGTTGATTCAAGGACGAATGAGTGTTTTGTTCTTTTCTCCGTTTTTAAAATATTTATCTATGCTGCAGGTAAAGAAAAAATATGACGTCATACCTTTTTTCCTGCATTCCACACAATATTTTTTTAAATAGCTAAATGTTTTCAATTTCTGAACAAATATTGTTTTTTCTTTCTACATGCCAGATTGTACTTAACTTTTTTCCTCATAAGCCGCTGCTCTAAAATGCATTCAATTTGGATGAAAAAATTCTTGAATTCAATATTTAATAACTTCGTAACAAAAGGGAATTTTCAGTCTTTCTACAACTCATTCGATTTGTTTTTTCACTGAAAAGTAATCCTTGATTTTGTTCAATCGTATCAAGTTTCTAAAAATGAATATAAATCTGTAATTAAAAATTTAAAAGCACGTTTTGCTGATGATAAAATTTTAATTGAATTGTATGTACGCGAACTGTTAAAACTTATTTTAAATCAATCGCAGAATATGCCTTTCATTAACTTAGTAGATCAATTAGATGCGCATTTGCGCTGTTTAGAAAATTTGGGTGTAACTAAAGAGAAATACGCATGCATGCTTTACCCACTAGTTGAAGCTTCTATTCCTGAAAATATTTTGATTGCATGGGAGAGAGAGAGGAATTCAACTTCCCGATCAGGAAATATGAATAATGACCTTGAACTACTCATGCAGTTTCTTCGGAATGAAGTAATAGGCAGTGAACGGATTCGAATAGCTAAGGGTTTTTGCTCAATGGATAAAACCAAAGTAGATAAAATAAATAAAACTGAATCCGATCGTAAAATAAATTCGGCGCCTCTTGTCCCGACTGCAGCTGCATTAACAACTCAAACTAAAACAGATGCCCGAAGAGGCTATGATAGACGTAACAGGGCTGAGTTATATTGCTTATTCTGCGATAAGCCCACGCATAGAAGTAGTGACTGCTTCACCGCTCAAAAGTTTACATTAAAGGAAAGAAGGGACAAGGTACTTAGGGCAAAGAGATGTTTATCTTGTTTAAGAATTAATTGCCGCGCTGATAAATGTACAATGAGCCTTCGATGCATAGTCTGTACTAAAAAACATTATCCGATATTATGCCCCAATTTAAGCAAAGGGGAAGAATCTGTTGCATGTATTAACAAAATTGAGACAAATAGTGTCGTGAGTCATAGCTCGTCTCATTCAGCGGATGTTTTATTACAAACACTTCAAATAAGAGTGTCAGGCCCTTCCAGGTCAAAAATTGTTCGTTGTTTATTCGATTCGGCGTCGCAGCGTTCTTATATAGCTCGTGATGTTGCAGAGTATTTAAACTTAAAACATGACCATTCTGAGTTTCTAACGCATAGTTTATTTGGCGGTATTGAAACGGAAAAAATTAAGCATTCAGCTTTAAAGTGTGAGCTTCAGGAAATACGCGGAAACTTTTCGTGTGAAGTAGTATTGTTGGACAAAGAAACTATTTGTGGTACCGTTCCTAAAATAAGTAAAACTGATACTAAATGCTTCACTAAACTTGGTATTTATTTATCCGATAGTGAAAATGATAATTCTGATATATCGGTCCTTATTGGTGCTGATTATTTAGGAAAACTTTTGACTGGTGTTATCAGTCAACAGCCCAATGGTTTAACCGCTGTCCAAACGTACTTAGGATGGGTAGTAATGGGGAAATCAGAATCCTCTAAAACTAGTTCTACTCATGCTATGCCCATAATTTCGCTGCATAGTGGTAGCAAAATTTGCGACCTTTGGTCATTGGATATTCTTGGTATTAGAGATCCAGTAGAAAATAAAACAAAAACAGAAATCGATAGTGAAACTTTGTCTTTTTTCGAAAAAACTATTTCGTGATGGTAGGTACGAAGTAAATCTTCCATGGATTGAAGGTCATCCTAACTTAAGTGATTTGAGAGATCATTCGGAGAGACGTTTAGGCTCCATGACTTCTAAACTTATCACGAATGGAAAATTTGAGTCTTATGACAACATTTTTAAGGAATGGGAACAAAAGGGGATCATAGAACTAGTGTCAGTTAACGAAAAAGAAAATGAAATGACATGCAGGTACCTCCCTCACAGAGCTGTTTTTAAGGAATCTAGTTTAACAACTAAAATACGGCCCGTGTTCGATGCTTCGTCCAAAGATGAAAATGCCGTTTCCTTGAATCAATGTTTAGCTACAGGTCCGAATTATATTGAAATGATTCCCAATATTTTAAATAGATTTCGCAAGAATAAAATTGGCGTGATTTCTGACATAAGCAAAGCATTTCTTCAAATAAGCGTATCTCCTTCCGACAGAAATTTTCTTCGCTTTCTTTGGTGGGAAGACTTTGAAAAACGCAAAATTAAAATCTACAGACATTGTAGAGTGGTATTTGGCATTTCATCAAGTCCATTTTTGCTTATGGCAACAATTTATCACCACCTAGACAAAATGAAAGAAAATGGGAATGATATCGCTCTAAAATTGAAAGATGCATTTTACGTTGACAACGTAGTGACAAGCGTCGAAAACAATCTCGAGTCGGAACAATTTTCAAAGACGGCTTGTCAAGAAATGTCCCAAGCTGGTTTTGAGCTTACGGGATGGGTTTTTTCTTCTCAAAGTGAAAATCGGGATTTAAGTGACTGTAGATATTCTCCTGTACTTGGTCTTTTATGGTATCCCGATTCAGATACAATTGCGTGTGATGTTAACTGCATCACAACTGAAATTAATGATAAATGTACAAAAAGGCAACTTTTGTCGATTTCGCAAAAAATTTTCGATCCAATCGGTTTTACCGCACCCGTAACACTCATTCCAAAGCTTCTAATGCAAAAAGCGTGGAAAAACGATAAGCTGGGATGGGATCATAAACTTCCCTCTGAAATTGTAGAGGAATTTAAAATTTGGCTTTCTAACTTGGGTTTTTTGAAATTTATTCAAATTCCGCGTTATTTCGGGGGATTAATTGCTGAGTCAACTACTACCATTCACATGTTTAGCGATGCTAGTGGGAGGGCATTTGCAGCGTGCGTGTTTTTGCGTATCGAATGCGAAAATGAAGTTATAATTAGATTAGTTCAGGCAAAATCACGTGTCGCTCCTCTAAGAAAGGATCCCATCACTAAAATCAAAACTGAAATGTCTACACCAAAACTAGAGCTCCTTGCTGCTTTAATTGGTACTCGTTTGGTCCAGACAGTCAAAACTTCCTTGAACATCTCTGGTATCCCAACCTTCTACTGGACTGACTCGAAAGTGGTTCTTTGTTGGATAAAGAATACCGGAACATGGAAAACCTTTGTGAACAATCGAATAAAGGAAATTCATTCGAGTTCTTCAAAAGATGATTGGTATTACGTACCATCTCAAATGAATGCAGCAGACATTGCGTCTCGTGGATGCAACGCCCAAACTCTCTTTTGTCTTCGTTGGTGGGAGGGTCCCAAATGGTTAGAAAATTGAGACTCTTGGCCAAAAACTGAAAACTGTGATTTTTCCGATGCATTGGAACTGGCAACCACTGAGTTAAAACCTACTGTTACGTCAAGTATCTCCTTAAATAACTCCGCATCCAATTTCTTTGATTGGACTAAAAGAGTTTCAAAATTTTCTACAATTGCTAGAATTCTGGCTTATGTAAAACATTTTATTTCTAATGCTAAATCTTTAATAAATAATCGTAGTGAAACCATCTTAAAGGGGAACTTAGCAAATGAAGAGATCGCCCAATCTGAGCTTGAAATATTCATATATATACAAAGACAGACATTCGGAAAAAACCGCAAATTAATTCCTCCTAACTTTGTCATATACCAGGACTCCAATGGTATTCTTAGAGTAGAGACAAAATTAATCTTCACAGGTGATGATGACTTTTTCAGGCGTCCTATCCTGCTGCCAGACAAGCATGAGCTTGTTTCCAAACTCATAGAGGAAACTCATCGAACCTTCAGTCACGCAGGTGTACAAACTCTAGTCACAATCCTTCGTGAGAGATACTGGATCTTGCGATCTAGGAAAACTGTTCGTTCAGTTGTATCCAAATGCATAATTTGCCAAAGATTTAAGTCCAAACCTGCTACTACAATGTTTGCTCCTCTTCCTGAAGAACGTGTGCGAATGTCGGCCGTCTTCGAAACAACTGGAGTAGACCTAGCAGATCCCTTGGTTCTTCGAAATCGTGATAAAGTTTGGATTGCTATCTTCACGTGTGCAGTGTACCGTGCGGTGCATTTCGAGCTTGTCTCGGACATTTCCACACAAAGTTTTCTTCTTGCTTTGAGACGATTCATCTCGCGTCGAGGGCGAGTGAAAACAATCTACTCTGATAATGGAACCAATTTCATCAATGCAAACAACGAGTTCAAAAATATCGATTGGAGTGAAATTGTGTCTCATTCAGATTTGAAAAAGATCTCCTGGCATTTTAATCCACCTACTGCCGCTTGGTGGGGAGGTTGGTGGGAAAGGATGGTAAGAAACGTGTTGATTGGCCTTTAGCTAAAATCATTGAAATCTATAAAGGACGTGATGGTGTTTCCCGAGTTGCAAAGGTCAAAACTGAAAATGGTGAGGTGGTTCGACCATTTCAAAGATTGTTTCGTTTGGAAACATCGGGTATTTTAAGTAAAACTTTGAGAACTGCCAAACCTGTTAAATTGTAATATCAATTTTGTATTCGTCTTCATTAATGCTTTTTTCCTTAGCACATGTTTAGATGCTTTATGTATTTGTAACAAGCTAATTTCATTTGAATTTTTAATGTTCAATTTTTAACTTGAAATTTTAGCTAGATTAAAATTTTATCCTTTTGCGGTTGGAGGATGTTGCATCTTCTTCCTTCCACTTAAGCTAATTAACATTCATTTCCAATAGATGGCGCTGTGTTAGGTCATGTGATTCCATTTCTTCATAATACTGTACTTCTAGCTTTTTCTCTTGTCTTGTTGTTGCTGTTGAATAAAACACTTTAAAGAAACCAGAGGCTCGCACTGACTTATTATGTCAAACCAATAGCCATATTTTATCTCGTGCTACAACAATAAAGTTAACTTCCTTTGAAAAAAATATGCTGGATATATCTGAAGTCAAGAAAGCAGACTTAAATCTGAAGATTATAAATAATGTTCTAATTAAAACAGAGAATAGAAAAATTTACTTTGAAAATAATTTTAATATAATATATTAAAATTATTTTTAAAATAAATTTATTAAAATTATTATATAAAATTATTATAAATATAATATTACTTTAAAAAAGTAACTGATCGAGTTTTTTTTTCTCAAAATTGTAAATCTATGTTTAAGAAAATAACTGACACATGATTTTCTAAAATTTTGCGACAAAATGTAGTTACATCAGCGGAGTAGATGGAACTCCATCTCCTTACTCCAACTCCATCCACTGATAAAACGATATAACTTCCTTATTTATAAGTGTTCATCTTTATTGAAAAATCAGGTTGTCATTTATAAATTTTTTAAAAATTCATTTAATTTCTTGATTTCTTCTAAAAAGCTTTATTACTTTTCAATATCAACTGGGTCTCATATGATAATTCGATTCTCAATTTTTCTGCTGCTATTTTAAATGTATTCATTTCGCTTTGAAGTAACTCGAAATTTATTCTTAAATTTGAATGATTTTTTTTAATTCAATTTTTTGATTTATGGAAACTTTTTAGGAATTTTGGTAATTTCTGAAATGAGTTGACGCTAAAAATTATTTATTGTGGATTAATTCATTAATCTTCAAATCATATTAATTATTTCTCTATAAAAACTTGTATTTAGTCGCTAAAAAATTCTTTTATCTTATTCTTCGTTTGAAAAGTGCAAGAATTCTTGGCATTAATTGGTTTTGAATATTATTTATAACTGACTTTTTTTATTAGAGAAAAAAGTTTTATTTAAGAGGAAATCTTCATTCACAATGCTGTTTGAGATTCTGTATCATCTTCAAGAATCAATATAAAAATAATGTTTATATATATATATATATATATATATATATATATATATATATTGTAAAATATTTACTTACTGAGCTGTCGTCTCTTTACACAGTAAGCTTCATTCACAATTATTCTCTTTGAACAACATTCATCAGGAACGTTGCAGTCACTTTGCTTCGTACATCTTCTCAGTTCGCCCATCTATATGAAGATTAAACTTATATTTAATTGTGAGAACCAATAGGGCATTAACTTCGATCTAATTTAATTCATATTTTAAAAAAGTGTTATAGAAAAATATGCATAATATTTTAAGTAATACCAAAGACTTGATGAAATTTAAACATTAAAAATGTAAAATTAAGTTTTTTCAGTTTATATTACATAAAAAGCTATTTATAAGAAACTTAGTTTTACTATGAAACTAATTTAAAAGTGAAAAAAATTTATATTTTTAATTTATATTGATAAGCAGAATTTATATTATACAGCAAATCAGAATCTAGATATTTATCAGTTTTTTTCTTTAAGATCTTTTAGAGGTTGATTAAATCATGTGATGACAAAAATTAATATCTAAATTGTATGTGTGATTTTGAGAAGTTTTGAGAATGTGTATAAATTATATAAAGCTTCTAATTGAAAATGCTCTAACATTAGATCAATTTCTTATTTCATAAAAGCATACAATACAAATAAAAGTGAAATCTACGCTTAAACAGCATTATTTTATGAAAGGTATTTTTTACCTACAAGGTATCTCGGAAGTTTAAAATTGTTTATTTTGCCAGTTGAATTAAAATATATAAAGATTTTTTAATTAAAAAATCTTATATATTAAGGATTAAAAAAATTCAAATAAAGGAAAAATTAGCATGATTTCAGTTTCATTTGCCCTTTTTGAGGTTTATAACTTAAACTTTATTATATTAAATGACTTTTACATTCGAGAGTGTTTTATTTCACTATTTTTAGTTTTATAGTATTAAGGTTTACTTTTTAAAAATTGAAATGCAATTAAAAATGACAGGTGGGGAAGGGATCTACAAGAAAAACATACGAAAAGTGAATTTTAAGTTTTTTTCATTTTTAATTGACAAGTAGCTTCAATTGTTTATTTATCTTAAAATATTTCTTAATTAACATCTCTCACGAAGTATCAAAAAATTAAACGCCTACTTTTTAAGAAACAATATTGCGATATTAAAATATACAGATAAACATTTATTATGATATTTAAGGAAACTAATTTATTGTGATATTAAGGAAACTAATAAAATATGTTCCTATCTTTTAAAGGTGTTGTTGTTGCTTATCCACCTGGTGCAGGAAAGCCCACACCAGGTCCAGAAGAGTTGACATAGGGTAGTATGCAGCTTCTTTGTTGGAGAGGAACCACAAAAGCAGAAGACTGACTTGACCTCTGAACACATGCCATAGGTAAGCAACCATTCCGTTTATAGGGTAAGCAACCATTCATATTCCATTCATACAAGAAAAGGACAAAGACAGGACAGAGAAAGAGGGAGAAAGTACACCCATGCCTGAACCGGGATTCGAACCCAGACCTCTCTATCCTCAGTCAGTCACCACTAGACAGAGTAGGTGGCTATCATTTAAAAGTTAACTAACTAAACAATGTGTGTTTGTGTTTAATTTTTCTCTTTAAAAAGACATAGAAATTCAAAATTTCCTGAAAAAATATTAGAATACTTTTGAAATTTCTATTCTTGGTCAATGGCTAGATTTTGAGATTATATATATATATATATGGCACTTAATTTCTTTAATACATATTTTCGAAATAATCTTTCGTTGAAACGAAATGGTGATTTAAAAATGCGTCAACAATTATTCGCTACCTTTCTTATGAAGTCAAATATTTCCTAATTTATTTTATGAAAGGAAAATTGGAATTTAACATTTTATCGATGAAAAAGTTATAAAACAAATAATTAGTTATAATTATTTCTGGAAATATATTTAGCAATCAGCAAACTTTTTTTTGTTAGATTGCGACATAAATTTGAAAACAATTTGAGAAATACAGGCATTTAATAAGAGGCTTAGCTTTTATAATATTAGGTGTTTTAGAACTCTTAATCATTCTTCAAGACTAATTTTTATATTTTAAATAATTTTTAGAAAGCTTTGTGTTTGGATTAGAAATAACTCTTGATACATTTTGTGAGTATTAATAAATTATGCATGCTCATTTCATTACGTGTCCTTTAATTTATGAATTAAGTTTGCACTTATAAATTTGAAAAATTGTTGATTAAATTTTTTTTTCTTATCGGAAACTTTATATTTTAAGGAATACTTTTGTGAAAGGAAAATACTTGAATTTATATTATAACAATAATTAGTTGATGGTTACACTGTTGCGAATTCACTGGCAATGTTTCCGCTACACATGTACTTGAGAGAACTGAAGTGGACTCAAGTGGCAACTCAAGTGGGAACTCAAGTGGTATATAAGTGAGAATCACAGACTAAGATCCTGGTCTGTGGAGAGAATGCAACGAGCTAGTGTGCGCTCCAAACTTATTTTTCAGATGTATTGGTAAACCTTGTTTGTAACGTGTCTTTGTTAATTAATGTTTGTGAATAAATGTGTGTGTGTGTTCGTTTACAATAGAAGTTTTAATTTCACAAATCTCACATACTTCAGAAGAAAACATTTGATTCGACTACTGAATTAGTTGATTCGTAAACATGGTGCCGAAACCCGTGGATTTGAATACTTTGGAATCGTAACAACAAAGAATGACGCTTGGTGGGGTGAGTAAGAAATTCATTTCGGTTTGTAGAATAGTTTTGTAGTTTGTTTGAAATATAACTGGTAATGTTCTAAAGTTGTAGTAATTTTGTTTAACATTGAAATTCGTTTAAGTGGAATAGTTTCGAAATTGAAAATATGTTAGGATAGTTATCAGTTTATATTTGTTGTCGATTTAGTTCTTTCATTCCGAAAATTTGGAGGTTTCGTATGATTGTTTGAATTATTAATTGCTAATTTGATTCGTAAATTGAGTATAGTATTTGTGTGAGGATTTGTTGAAAATTGATATTTGTTTGAAATAATTTGTTGGAGTTTCAAGGGTTCAAAGTGTCTGTTTGAATTTCTTTGGTTATGATGTGTTATTGTTTGTTCTACTATTTATAGATTAATGTGTATTTTATTAATGTAAGTTTGTTTGCAATACTTGTATCTAGAATGGCAGATAAAAAAGAATTAGAGAAGTTTAAAAAACAGCGCACCGCACATAGAAGTCAGCTTACAAGATTAATTTCGAAAATAGAAAATCGTTTGAGTGAATCAAATGTTGAGGTCGATGAATTAGAAAGTTTCGTAGTACAATTGCAATGTAAAGACGAACAGCTCAAAGCTGTTGATAGTAAAATCGAAGATTTCGTTGAGACTACTGAAATTGAATCGGAAATTGAGCAGATTGATAAATATAATGAAATTATTATTTTCAACTCTATAAAATTAAAAAATAAAATAAAATTGTTGCAAACCGCAGTTAAAGATGAAAATACAAATGTCCCACTCGTAACAAATAATAGTAATGGTAGATCAAACATAAATTCCAAATTGCCTAAATTGAAATTGCAAACTTATTTCGGAGAGCCTTCTGAATATTTAAACTTCTGGAATCAATTCGAAAATTCGATTGACAATAATCCTGCCCTGTCAGATGTTGAAAAGTTTTCTTATTTGTTTGGTTGTCTAGGAGGAGAAGCTCTCTCTTGTATCAAAGGTTTCGCTATTACTGCGGAAAATTATAAATCGGCTGTAAAATTAATTAAAGACACTTTTGGTCAAAAGGATGTGTTGATCAATGCCCATGTATCTAAATTGTTAAACATGAAACCGTTAAAGCACATTTCTAACTTACATGAGTTGAGAAATTTATATTTTAAATGTCAAACTCAAATTCGTTCACTTGAGAGTTTAGGGGTAAAATCAGAAAACTATAGTGTAATGCTTTGCGCGATGATTTTAAAACTTTTCCCCAGTGATCTTGCTTTAGAGTTTAGCAAAAATCAGATTTCGAGTAGTAATCATAATTTAGAGGAATTAATGGATTTTCTGCATAGAGCAATTATTGCACGAGAGAGAACTTTTCGTACACACTCTCCTGTCCCCCCTCCCAAAGCGCCACTTAACCAGACTAAGCAACTCAATCGTAGAAACTTCGGCGCTCCCAATGGCAATAAATATACCTCCTCTCATGAGTTGCTGACTAGTGCCAATGCAAGCACTTGTATCTTTTGCGGTCAAGGTCACTTGAGCCATCTCTGTGAAAATTCGAACGCTCAAAAAAAGAGAGATAAACTTATAAGAGACAAAAGATGCTTGTTATGTTGCAATTTAAATTGCTATTTAAAAGTTTGTAAGGGAGCCTGTTGTTCTTTCTGTAATGGAAAGCACGCACGCGCAATATGTTTTAAATTAGAAAATTCCAAAAGGCAAAAAATCGAGCACGACACAAATACAAAATCTAATGAGATCGTTTCTACCTCTTCAAATTTTATGAGGAATAATAGAACAGGAATTTTATTGCAATGTGTGAAGGTGGAAATAGTAGGCAAAGAGTTGTCAGATTTTGGGTTTTGTATTTTTGACAACGGTAGTGAAAGAACATTTGTGAAAAAAAGTGTTTCGAAAAAATTGAGATTAAAGGTCGTGGGTTTAGAGAAATTGAATATTTATAGTTTTGGCGCTAAGACTCCTAGGCTGCAGGTCTGTCGCAGAGTAGAGTTGAAGTTGCGAAATGTTTTGAATGGACATGAGATGGTGATTGAGGCTTTAGAAATTGAGGAAATATCGAAAGCTGCAATAAATTTTCCAGATCCAAGTGCTCATGCTGAGATGGAGGAAAAAGGATATCATTTGACATTTAATGTTCGAGAATTGTCTAGTAATTGTCAAATTTCAGTGTTGTTGGGATCAGATTATTATTGGGAGTTAGTCAAAGGATTTGAAAAGTTAAATGCATCATTGGTAGCTGTTAACACTGAACTTGGATGGTCGTTGCAGGGGAAATGTAATAAAGTGAGTGAATCCGCTTTAGTAAACTTAGTTCAAAGTGATCTAACGGTTGACTCAGCTGAACTGACACGGTTTTGGGAACTAGAAAACTTGGGCATTGAAAAAATAGAGGCAAATTGCTTGAGTGTGAAAGAACAGGAAATATTGCAAACATTTAATAGTATTAGATTTGTTGATGGGAGATATTGTGTTAAATTACCTTGGAAGGCAGAGATGAAAGAAACATTGGTTGATAATAGAGAATGTGCTCGTAAACGTTTTGGGTCTTTAGTGAAGAGATTTCGTAGAAACTTGTCTTTTTATGAGGATTATAAGAAGGTAATAGATGGGTATCTCGAGGAAGGTGTTGTTGAGAGGTCGTCGTGTGATGCGGAACTACCGTGTCAAGAACCATCGTTTTACTTACCTCATCATGCGGTCATTCGAGAAGATAAATCAACTACTCGTCTTCGAATTGTATTTGACGGATCATCTCATGAAGAAAATGAGTTATCTATTAACGACTGCCTATATAAGGGATTAAATTTGTATCCCAATCTGTTTGAACTCCTCATCAAATTTCGACAAAATCCTATAGCCTTTACTGCAGACATTCGTCAAGCCTACTTACAAATTAGCATCGATCCAGCTGATAGAAGCTTTACGCGATTTTTGTGGACTGATAATATAAATAGTGAGTCAGTTGAAGAGTTGAATTTCACTCGAGTGTTGTTCGGACTCAAGCCCAGCCCATATTTGTTGGCTGCAACTCTGAACCACCATTTCGAAAAGAAAAGTGTGGAATTTCCAGAAACCTGCAAATTATTGTCGGACTCTTTTTATGTGGATGATTTGCTGAGTGGTGAACAAGAAGTTGATGCGGCGTTAAAGATAACAACGGAAAGTATAGAAATTCTGAAAGAGGCCAACAGGACTTTGCGTAAATGGAAAACTAATTCTAAAGAACTTCGAGAATTATGGAAAAGGACAAATGTGGAAACTAGTGGAGAAAATAACAACTTATTGACTGATTTTGATACTCCATCAAAGGTATTGGGTCTGTCTTGGGACCCAGATAAAGATACAATATATTTTGACGTTACAGCTATAGTGAAATTTATTGAAGATATAACGGCGACAAAACGTGCTGTTCTTCAAGTTGTGGGTCGTGTATATGATCCCATAGGATTCTTGGGACCTTTCGTCATCAAGTTAAAGTGCCTATTGCAAGAAATTTGGAGCAACAATCTAGACTGGGATGATACACTGCCACAATCACTGTATTACAAATGGCAGACGTGGTGCAATGAACTTAAGACCTTAGACTCACTTCAAATTCCTAGATACTATTTTTCAAATTTGAATTGTAAATTTGTATCATTTGAAATTCATTCTTTTTCAGATTCATCTATGTTAGCTTATGGAGCTGTGCTGTATCTTAGAGCCATATCAACTGATGGTAATATTTTTGTTAGTTTTATCTGTTGCAAGAGTCGTGTAGCTCCATTAAAAGGCCTTACATTGCCTAGACTTGAGTTAATGGGAGCTCTTTTGTCTTCACGATTAACCCATCAAGTAGGTAAATGCTTCAATGAGTATAATGTATCTTCTTTTTTCTGGACTGACTCTACTATAACTTTATGTTGGATTCAAAGTAATTCTACTAAGTTTAAAACTTTTGTTAAAAACAGAGTGGAAGAAATCCAACATTTAACAGATCGTAATAACTGGGCTTACTGCCCTGGAAAGGAAAACCCAGCAGACATCCTTTCTAGAGGCATTTCTGGCGGTGATTTAGCGAAAAATGTCTTATGGTGGAAAGGACCACTTTGGTTGAGTCAACCCCGTGAATTTTGGCCTTGCAAACCTCCAATTGAAAATCCCTCTGGGGATTTAGAATTACGAAAGGAATGTGGAAATATAAGTCAAAATGAATGTATAATTAAGGATGCTCAATTCATTTTTGATTTAAATAACTATAGTAGCCTTACAAGGGTTTTGAAAATTACTGTATTGGTCAAAAGATTTGTGAGTAAACTGAAGAAGCAGCAGGTTAAAATGGGACCCTATACTGCTATTGAACTTATTCGTGCAGAATTAGAATGGATTAAATATGAACAAAGGCTTGTCTACTCTTCCGAATTAGAATGTCTTGAAAAGGGTAAACTGATTCCAAAGGAATCTTCTCTTTTTAAATTAGCCCCATTTTGTGATGAAAACCATGTTTTGCGTGTGAGAGGTAGACTCGAAGAAAGTAGTTTGTCAGACGATGAAATTCATCCAATTATTCTACCCAGACATTCCAGGTTTACTAAATTGTTAATTTTAAGAGAACATAACAAAATTTGTCATAGTGGGGTGTCAGCAACTCTTGCTCAAATTAGAAACAAATATTGGATTCCAAAGGGTAGACAAGTGGTGAAAGGTGTTTTGAAATCATGTTTGATATGTAATAGATATTCTGTCAAGCCTGCTAAACAAATAACTGCTCAATTACCTAAAACTAGAGTACTTGAAAGTCCCCCATTTACAGTGTCAGGAATTGATTTCACTGGTCCAATTTTTATTCGTTCGGGGAACACTCAACAAAAATCCTATATAGCTTTATTCACATGTGGGGTCACGAGAGCCTTGCATATAGAATTGATAACTGACATGTCTGTTAAAAGCTTTATTTTGTCTTTAAGACGGTTTTTGGCAAGAAAGGGAAATTGTAGAGTCATCATTTCAGACAATGCTAAGAGTTTTAGAACCGTAGACAACATTTTGAGGGACTTTTCTCAAATTTTGAATGATCCGGATTTAAAAAACTTTGTTGCAGTACATAACATCACCTGGCAATTTATTGCTCCTCATGCCCCATGGTGGGGTGGTTTTTATGAGCGGCTCATGAGGAGTGTCAAGGAGCCTTTGAAGAAAATATTAGGTAAGGCTTGTCTTAATTTTGAGGAAATGATGACTGTCCTAGCTGAAATTGAACTAGTATTAAATCATAGACCACTTACTTATGTAAGTAATGATTTGGAGGAACCGCAGCCTCTTACCCCAGCCCATTTTTTGTTTCCTGGTGTTGAAAATGTTAAGTATCCAGGGCATTTTATTGAGATATTTGCCAATCCACCTTCCACGAAGGAAGGTTTGACTCGTCGAAGGTTATATCAGACTAACCTCGTACGTCGGCTCTGGGTTAAATGGAAACAAAATTACTTAATGCAGTTGAAAAATGCGCATAATTTTATACATCCAGTACCAGAAAATAATCTAAAAATAGGAGACGTGGTTTTGATTGAAGGTACTCCTAAATCCAAATTATTATGGCCTCTTGGCATCATCGAAGAGGTGTTTGTGGGGCGTGATGGACATGTACGTTCTTGCCTTGTCCGAACAACTAAAGGTCGCTACAAACGACCAATCCAGTTAATTTACCCACTTGAAATAAATTGATCTCTATCATCTTTATTAAATAGTGTCTTATGTATTTTGTATATATTTGTATGTTCATAATTATGTATGTGATTTAAAAATTTTTGTATTATATTGTTTGTTGTTAATATCAATTAGTGTACTCTTAACAGAGTACAAGTGGGGTGTGTTGCGAATTCACTGGCAATGTTTCCGCTACACATGTACTTGAGAGAACTGAAGTGGACTCAAGTGGCAACTCAAGTGGGAACTCAAGTGGTATATAAGTGAGAATCACAGACTAAGATCCTGGTCTGTGGAGAGAATGCAACGAGCTAGTGTGCGCTCCAAACTTATTTTTCAGATGTATTGGTAAACCTTGTTTGTAACGTGTCTTTGTTAATTAATGTTTGTGAATAAATGTGTGTGTGTGTTCGTTTACAATAGAAGTTTTAATTTCACAAATCTCACATACTTCAGAAGAAAACATTTGATTCGACTACTGAATTAGTTGATTCGTAAACATACACAGAAATAAATCCTCATTTAGTCATGAAGTGTATTAAAGGAAATATATAATATTTCTAATTATTTTTTTACCACGTAAAAAAGTTGATAGACATTAATAGTGCCAGTAATAGTAAAATGAATAAAAAAAATTTTATTAACTCTTCAAATCAAAAATATTATTGACTTAACTATAATACTTAACTTTTCTAAGTTGAAGAAAAACGTGTACATAAAATTATTTCACTAGTACTTTCATACAAACAGCACAATAAAAAAATACAAGTTATTCACACAAACAGTTTTGGGAGAGTCTATTCCTTTTATTTACCGCCATTTAAAAACTTCATAATTCTTTCATGTATCACCATAAGCGCGCATTTCAGATTTTGTGCTTAGATGATTTTAGAAAAATTTATTGAATTTGAGTTTTGATTGTTTATTTAGAGATTTTGTTTAGTTAAATATAAATTAAAAATATCAAAGGCTTAGATTTTGGGAACTTTATACAAATATTTTAAGTATTTCTATTTTAATTTTCTATCTTCAAACAAAATTATTCACATTATATCATAAAAATAATTGTAAGATATGAAATATTTTAGTATCTATTACAAAAATAATAATAATAATAATTTCTTTTAGATTTCGTTTTTCAGTATTTGTTTATGCATTTATTAATTTCAATGCATGTTAATTTGATATATAATTTGCATCGATTTATATAGAAATAAAAACATGAAGCAGCTATCAGTAAGATAACTCTTTGTCTTTTTTTTCGATTTTGAGAACTTTAGAACATATATTACAGCTTCGTGTAAAATGAACTATGGTAAATATTACAATAAAAATTACATTGATTTACTGAAACTAGCTCCCCCCTCTCTCTTAATGACAGATTTACAAAATTATTAGTGAAGGAAATTATGTCATATTTAGCCTGTGTGTCATTCTTGCAAAGTCAAAAACTCATGACATTTTTTTTGTAATATTTTATTTTGGTTTAATTTAACACTTTTTTAAAGAAATTCTTTCATATCGTTATTCTGTCTAGTATCTTAATATGATTTTTGTGCAGAGTTTAATATTAAATTTAATTCAAATTATTAATTTAAAATAATAAAAAATGGATAAATTAAACTAAAATGGAATAAAATGTTTGCATAAGATGAATTTTGAAAGTTCACATTTAAAAAAAAAATACGGTATACATTGCATTTTAAAAATAGTTAAAAATGAATCGTTTGAACATTCAAGAAATTAATAATGAAGGAAATATATGTAATTTTGAAATGTATGTTATATGTATATATTTCAAAAGTACATAAATAGCATAATAGAAATACTAATTAAATAAATCCAATATTATTTGACAAATGTATCCAAAAATTAATTCAGTATTATTTATGTGACGGAAAAATAATTAGATACAAAAAATATATTCAAATTAAATTATTAATTTAAACAGGAAAGATAATGAGTGATTGAGTTTAAAAATTTTATTATATCAGATGGAAAAATACTTGCTTTATTAAAATATGATTGCATCATTGCATTATTTACTATTAAAAATATTGAACGTTTAACATATTCATACAATGAATTGTTTATCAATTATTATGTTAATATATGTCAATATTAGCAATGTGTAAAATGACAAGAAGCATACTTACACTGCATCCTATGGCAAGTATCGAAAAAAAAATCTCAAATAAAAGTTTCATTTTGTCTGCTGGGGAAAGCAAATTTCAAGTACTTCTATATTATTCTGAGTGAAAGTCCTACGCTGTGGGAGACTTTATATACCTGCAAAAATTAAAATTAATAGTATTCATTTTTTTTAGGGTTTTTCTAGGATTCAATACATGAAAAAAGTTTCTTGAGAGAAAAGAAACACATGAATTTATCATAAATTACTTGGTTGCCATTCTGATAAACGTAAAAATGAACATATCATATTAAAAAATGAAAAAGTATCACTGTTCAACAGGTATGGCATCATCTATAACGTTGAATAAATGAATGTTTTTAGTGAATTCATGATAATTTTATTTTGACTACCACAAAAGTCCGAAGTGATACTTGGAAGGTTATTAGCATATTATAACAATCGTGCGCAATACACATAGACGTAACTATAAGATTAATGGATTTTATTTGCAATACTGATATTATTATTGTCTTTTTTGCTTTTGGAGTTTCAGAATGGTTTTTGTATGGTAAAACATTGCGTCATTTTTTTGTTCTACGTTCTTTTAAATAATAATGAAGAAATTATTGCCTTTGCAAACGATATCTTGCGCATAATATATGGAACTTCGATATCTTAAATGTGAAATGTGGAACTTCATGAAGTGCATTTCAGCTTCTTTGTTTTTTGTAAATACATTATATGTAAATATATTTTTAACCTTATACCAGTGGTTTTATAGTGCATGTTATTGTAAAAAGTTTTAGAATGTTCTTGGTCTTTTTTCCCAGAACTGAGGAAAGGAAATATAAGGGAAATGTCTGATATTCTATTTTTATACATTGGTACCCAAAATTAATATTACAAAATAATTTTTTTCAATAAACGGAAATATTGAGCAATATTACTTTAAAAACTTTTGTAGTTTAATGCAACTCAGAAAATGATTTTGATTCATTAGTTTGATGTGTGTTTCGAGGAAAAGAAGATCTTTTTTCAAGAATAAAACTAAAATTTGAAGATGAAAGATGGAATCTTTTAGAAGCTGCCAAATTTGTGCGTGAATTTCTGTTTTTTAAGAAAACAATCCTAACGGACCAAACTTCAATTAAAATTATTGCATCGAATCATTTAAGCGATGAATTAGGATAGGTGAGCTATATTCTGGTCTGTCATTGGTGGAAGTCGTTTTTGTTGGCTTCAAATATCATGATTTATGATCTCCAGATTCTGACATTAAATTCAGATATCGGAGGCTGTCTCTAGGAGGACTCGACTAAATATCCTAAGTGTCGTAGCATTTTAAGAGATTCACTATGCATTTTTAAATACACAACACCATAGAGATATGATTGTAGAGTGTTTATCTCATGACCTCAGTGTCGTCTAAAACAATGATATCCTGGCAAAGATAGTTTTTTAGTTGAAAAGTGGTGTTCAATGATTACTGGTTTCTGTTCCACTACAATTCAATGAGAAAACTTGTCTATTTTGGATCACTGGATTGTCTATTTTGAAGCTGTCTACTTAGAGCTCTTTGAAAATCAAGATAAGTAACATGTCATCTTCAATAACGAGACCCGTTTTATGGCCAAAAGTAATTGTCGACGATTTCCATCTATAAAGAATTTAAGAGACACTTTTATATTACAAACATCAGAGAAATCAGTTGTTTTTGTGGCAGTATCATCATTGCAAGTGAGAGATTATATGGGACAAATATTTCTGCTCCATATTTTCTCTGCCCACAAAATGAAAGTAGAAGTTTAAAGCGATAAGATTTTAGAAACTTAGCATCCTTTTAACATGAAATTTTGTGAGTATATTTCGTTTTTATGCATGATGATGCCTGACTCCGCAAGAGAGTGTTCGTTGAGACTTTGAAGTGGGCGGACTTGTTTTGGAGAAGTTCCAGAAACCGGTTCGAGACAGGAATCTGAGAGTTCCCGCTACGACGACGGCTGTCTCCCCAGGTTTCATCGACTTGGATTCTTTTGGACTTACAGATTTGGATTTCCCGAGATCAAAACAGTGAAGTAGCTCTGATTTGGGACTTATGATGGATAAACGTGTTGAGAAAAAATCACAGTCGAAAAAATCCCCCAAAGATAAATCTTCAAGGTGTGATAGTGTTAACGTGCCAGAAAAGATGGATACTGTTGTGGATACCCATAATCTTTGTTGTTATTTATGATACTTGGAGAAGCCAAGCCCACCTGTCTGAGACTTGGCGCAGTCTTTAACCAAACGGAAAAACTTCTGTTCAAAAGCGCCTCCCATTTTTGAACATAGCACCTTCTAAAGAGGATGGAAATACGACTTGGTTCATAGATGGCAGTACCATCTGAGTCTTCGAATTTAGAGATAGAACGCCAGGGAAGACACAAGGCCTGACTTCTACCACCCCCAGAGGCATTAATTTGGAATGGGAATATGAAGGACACTGCGACCATGACATATTTTACGCGGACCAATCATCACTAGTGAATACGTTGGACTTTAGTCTGTGGAAAATCGAGCCCACAACCTTGAGATTGCGAGACTGGCACAATAACCAACTAGGTTACCGCGGAACACCAATAATCTTGGAGGAGGTGTTATAGAATTTTCTTGAGAGTTTGATCCTGAATTTATATACAGAAAATTCGAAGTTCCACTAGCAGCAATACTCAATAATATCACTACACTTTGATTGAATTACCTGTGATGATATACGTTCGAAATACTGAGGAAATACAAGAAGTAGTGTGCCCCCCACAAAGGGTTAAAGACTGTGCCAAATTAATTAGTGAACTCGAAAATATGAAGAAGTTTATTCTTCCATTTGCAAAGACCACCACCTCATGATTCGATATATAGGATAAATATATGAAGATTTACTAAAAAAATAAGTGAGTGTGTTTCATTCTTCGAAACTTGTAGTGTATTACTTAATAGTTTTAATTTTTATAAATATATTGATAATTCTCATTCTAGTCGCATGGTAAATAATAATGCAAATAATGTTTCTTTAAAATGTGTTAAAAATAATTAAGATCTTATATAGTAATAATGTAAATATTGACTTTCATAATGGTGTTTATATGTCTGAGAAAAGTATTAATAGTTCTGAAAATGCAATTTATAATTCTGATAAAATTCAGATAGAAAATGGTGTAAATAGTGTACATAGTAAAATTTCTAAAATCGTAATGGTGTAAATATGGTTAATAATTCTATTAATAATTCTGTAAATGATGTTAAAAAATCTGGTTCTAACAATTATTCTTTGGAAAAAATTATTCTATTAATGTTTTAATATCTTTAAATTAAAATGTAAATATTGATGAAAATATTAGTGTTAAAACTAAATCTAAACTAAATGAAAGTAATAATGATAATAAAACTGCCAATAAATTTGATATGAATGCCACCAGTGCCAGTAAAGATGTACCAGTAATACTTCTTTACTGATAATAATGAAATATTTGAAATTCCAAAGCTACCTGCTAAGCATGAGGTGCAACTATGCCTAACGCGATTCGGTACTGAAATAATAATGAAATTGCACACAAACAAATAAAAGATCAAGACTACAATTATGTTTAATTTCTGATTCAGAAAGTGATTTAGGATTTATCAAACAAAAATCTAGAAAAAAGAAATATTATAAAAAAAATTTAAAAATCTGAAACTCAAATAGTGAAACAAATCTATATAACTACTGATGATAAATACGATCTACAACCTGATGTAGATGTGAAAGTAAATAATATCGTCCCGCATATTCCAACCAGTTTAAATGTAAATAGTAACGAAATAAACAAAAGCCCCAGCAGGTGTTGTGTCCACTCAAATGAAAACTATAGAATTCCTAAAATATATGAACAGTTAAGTTGACTTTGTGGTTATGGGCGAAACTGAACGGCAATACTTAAAACTAATAATAAACACATCGGATGAACATAGGTAACTCTAACGAAAATTAGATGATGAAAAAATGCCTTATTGTATAATTAATCCCAATAGGGAAAAACCATTTAAAATAGACATTAGACGACTCCTTATCGATGAGGACCTGTCTAAAATCGAAGAAGACAAGAAATAATAATTTTAAACTTAAAAAAATTACACAAATGACCAAGAATGGGATTCAAACCCAGAAAATGCCACTATTACTGATGCAACTGAAAATAACTAGCAATACTAACCAAATTTTTTAATTTAGATACTTGTGTTATGTTGACATTAAAATAGAAAAATATAGGCAAGTAAACATGATTACTGTCAGCTGTTCTGACATGGCTGTTGAAATTGTTACATGTCCTCCCCCTTTGCTGTGTTAAGTGTGCTGGTGACCATCACACTCTAAATTGCAATAATGTTAATAAGGATGGTAAGGTCGAAAAGCCGAAATACTTCAATTGCTTAGGTGAACATCCAGCTAGTTTTTGAAGCAAATTTAAGCAAATCGATAATAGAAATCAAAATTATTATCAAAACAGTATTCAGAATTACAACCAAAGCAATTATTTAACTTTTAATAACAACAGAGCAACCATCATTATAATTAGTACTACTAGACAAGGATATCAAACCCGTGGTAATCCATCCTAAGCAGAAATTGCCAGTTCCTCAACACAACACGGGTTAAAACAAATCCTGTTCCACGAACAGCAAGAAGAAATGATAATAATCAAAATAAAAATACCCCAGAAAATATCTCCCTAATAAGTTCGATTCTTAAAATATTAGAATTTTTCAGAAATGACAGTGTACTAATGAATCAAGTCTTTGTAATCAAAAATAACTTAAACAATCTTAAGCAAATTGATGATCCATCGAATAAAATCTTTTATCGAATGGAAATCGCTAGGGATGCATTTCATTTAATTTATGCCTTCGTGTGACTGTTAAGTAACTTTGTAACTTGCAAAACATATATTAAATAAAATAATTTTGTAAACAAAATTTGTAATTGTTTTATGTATATAATAACTTATTGATAGTAATTAATAAAATATTAAATAATTAATATAATTAAGTAATATTTTATAATGGTAATAACACTACTTGTATCTATGTATTATTATATGTAATTTAGTATTAATGAACTCACTCAAATTCCGTCTACTACAAAGTGCCACCAATCTAGAAAGAGGTTCTATAGTTTGAAATGACTAATAAGAGATCAGATCGAGGAAACCAAGATGCCAAGCAGCCGACATAAGTGAAACGCCCCTCTCGACTTGTAAACAGAGTAAACAAATGGACTTTTTAAAAGTGTAGACCTTTTTTACCAAACTATTATGTACTTTCTAATATTTCTGTTCCTGAGAACTTATCTATACGTGATAGGAAATTGTACATAATTTAAATTTCATTTATTTTTTTATTTTAGTCTTAACTATTATTATATTTAACCAAGAATAGTATCAAGATACATTGTATATATATACTAACTGGAATACCAGTTATAATATAATATGCTGTACAATTATTTGTTTTATATTCAATAAATATATCCCGGTTATCGTCCAAGTCAAAGAATTACGTCCCTGAGAGAGACTCAACCCCCCTTCTTCTGCTACATGAATTACAAAAATAATTGTTCTGATTTAATTATTCTCTCCTTGTATAAGGGGGTATATCATTTCACAACAAGGCACCTACCCTGTTATTTAATTTTATTAAATATAACTAGTCATGAACTACATCTCAGCTCATTCCCATATTTGAATTCCGAGATAAGAGTTGAATAACACAAGTACTCCGCTATTCTAGCAAACCCTTCCTCCGACTAACTGCCCATGCTTATGAAAGACGAAATTATTCCTCGTATGATGTAGCTAATGGGATATCGAGACTGCATTTCTGTAAGTGCTATAAGAAGTGCCATTCCATGTCGATAACCCAATTCCGGATTAACCAGAGTTTTGATAGAAAGGGAATTACTGCTATTTTATAATGCACTTTTTTATTCAAAATCAAATTCACTTTTTTCAAAGAATTTTTTAATGTTTTCAAACTTTTTATTGAATCATAGGTTAATGTATGTGACAATTTTAACAAAAAATCATCCCCGCTTATAGCAAAAAGTGTTATTTTATATGAAATATTTTGAAGTGGCTTTTAGATTTTTATAGAAAATCTCTAATGGATATCTTGCATCAAAATTGATTAAGAACACTAAATAGATAAATTTTTATTCAGCGTTTTTTCAGTTTTCAAATTAGCATGGTTTAATATTTATGCCCCATACTTCGAAGAAGAGAGAAAAGAAAAAGACTTAAACATAATTTATTCTACGTTTCATTTCTTAATATATTTGTTAATAATAATTTTTATAACATAAAACATTTTGTCAACTACATTTATAATTTTATGCCAATAATATACTTTGTTATTTAATTAATACAGTGATGATCGTTTTTATCTATGATAATTTGTTGGTAAAAATTAATGATTTACAATAGGCCAAGTAAATTAGCTCTTCCTGCTCTAATGATCTAAATATTTTTCACATAACGTTAACACAATAATAAAATTTAAGGCAAGTGAATATTTGTTTTATATATCCAAAATTTGAGCAATTATAATAAATGTAAAATTGGCAAAACTTTATGTATAATTGTAATTGGTAAGTTTTAATACCCTATGAGAGAAATTCCGAATTTATAACTTGTTCCATTATTATTATAGTTATTATTAGTTACACTTATATATACAGACATGATATCTCATTATTAAATAGTTTTATACCATATAGTTTGTTGTAACTATGTACGAATATATGTAATTTATTATTGCATGATGCTCACCATATATAATTGTTATGGTTATTGCATTATAATTCAGCCAATTTGATTCTACCTACTTGAAATTTATTACACGAATTTTGAATCAAGATTATGTAATAAGGTAGCCTGAGCTTACATTTTTTTTCTCCATTGCACATTATAAAGTATAGGTACAAGAAAGTAAAATATTTAATACTATGTGAAAGTCCGTTTTATCACTTTATCTTTAATCGTCATTGAAGCTGATATGAAATCATTTCTTCTTCTTCAAACTTCAATCAACAATTAATGACAATCGCCAACTTAAATGGATCTAAAATCATTCGAAAATTAAATTTAGTTGAAGTTGAACTGAAACCGCATGAGTCGTAATGATGACATCATCTGTCACCCCACCGTTCGTAGAGTCATTGGTAACAATGTCGAGATGTTTTAAGTTAAAAATTATGTTAGAGTTAGGCATGTGTGATTAGAAAAATAATATCTCAATCGTTGCAGATATCCTCTGTATGAGTATGCTAATGATGAAATGCAAAACACTTTTGGTCAAAGAAACCACTGAAATAGACATGAATTTATAATGTGTATTAAAAATGAAATTTTGGACTACTTAAGTTTATCGTACCTGTGTTATATTTTACCAAGGTAATAATATCTCAGAATAAATATGTATTCTACTTCTAAAAGTTAAATTAACAACTACAAATACATTTATTTGCAGGACTGATTCAGGTTACTTTGGGCATGAAGTCTCTCAGAATGCCAATTTTAAGGAGGTAATAAAAATATGCATTGCAACTGAAATAAGTTTAATTTAGTAAAAATATAACAATATTTTTTCTAAAACATTTAAAAATTATGTTTATGAAAGACTGCAAAAGTTTGTAAATTATTTTACTTGTGAAGAAAGTAAAAAATTAAAATATTTACGCAAAATAACCATAAAACATTGAATTTATTTTATTTTCTGAGCTTTATAAGCATTTTCAAATAGTTCATATTTTATTACATAGCATTTTTTTTTCAACAGAAATGAAAGTTATTTTCTTCCATAACTTGAAGCGTAAGCATAACCGGGTCTGTAATTAGCATAATCAGTGTTGACTTCGTTGTAGTAGTATTCAAGTGGGGGTTGTTCCCATCCAACCTCTTGACATGTAGGGTTACGAGTGTATATAAGTCTCTAAAAGGGAAAGGAAACATTTGTAGCAATCTTTATTATGATGAATAATATATAAAAATAATAAAATATATCAATGTGAATATTTTTCTAAATTAAATTAATAAAAACTACTACCAAAATGAACTATTTAATAATGGTTTTCCCAAGTATTTAAATGATTTAAAATTTTGATTTCAAATAAAAAAAAATATTAATTGAAAAAAACTAAAAATTTAATGATAAACATAATCAGTATAGAAAAAAAAAAAACAATAAATAAATGTTTCTGTTATTTTCGAAAATAAATACTACCCTCAAACTTTCAAATAAGGTTAAAAATTAAACAATTTTAATGAAATAATTTAATAACACTTTAAAAAATTAGGCAACATGTTTTTGCAATTAATCGTAATAAAATAAATAGAGAGTATCTTGTTGAGTATTTGACTAGGTAAATAATTCATTGAAATTTGAATCATTGTTTTCTATGACCAAAATATTTGAATTTTCAAATAAATAATAAAACAATGGTTTATTCTAGTTTCACTTAATTCTAAATTAATTTTTCTAATTTTATTCGGTTCTGTTCTTAAAATTCGGTTCGATTCTGTCTTAAATATTAATCAAATTAAAAAGTTAAATCGAGAGTTTTTTCATTGCGTAATAAATCAAAAGCAAATATATAATAACTGTGTTTTAAAATTTTTTGAATGAATTAAGTTACAGTAAAAACTTAAAATATTAAATGATATTCTTTGTTGAAATATGATACTAAAATACATAGTAAAGAAACTTATTTTCTTTTAATAAAATAAAACTAATATATATGATATTCGATATAATAAATATAAATTAATTGTAATCACTGGATTTTTTCCCATACTTTTCTTATTAATATGATAATGAAATGGTTATTCTAGAAATAAAACATTTATTTTATATATATATAACATCTTTATGGTATAGAATTATTATTCAAATACCATTCATAAACGTGCAGTTCTTTTCTGCTTGCTGAAGAATGTAGTGCAATGCTACGAATCTAAGGAGATGAATATATGATTCACTTGTGATATGAGATTCCGAATAAATCCCACAAAAGAGTTCTTTTGCAAATGAGAAATAATCCGATGCCATATTCTTTGCAAAAAAATATAGTAATAAAATTAAAAAGAGATTGCTTTGTTATTATTGTACATTTATATTACTACTATAGAATTACTCAAGTAACAGGAAAATATTTAATTGTAACTCCATATTTAAATTTTGTTTCTTCTCATCTTTAAAAGATAAATGGATAGGAAAATCATATATTTTGATTAGAAACTTGTAAAATTGCTTAAACAATTGCGTATAACTTTAGATACACAAATAAATAAAAAACAATGGTTGAAAGCAAAAATAAAATTATTTACCCCGTATTCATCATAATAAGCAGGTTTCACACATTCCAATCCTTTAGCACATGGACATGTAATATCGTACGTTCCGTTCATCATTGTTTGTCCCATGACACCTCCCAAACAGATTTCATCTAGAATTATCATAATTATTGATTTTTAATTGAATCGATATATAAAGATATTAGAAACATTAATATGATTAGTGTTATATACAAATTGATGCAATATGAAGCCTGTTGAACTTTCGATTGTGATTCTAATAATTTCGGCATCAGAAAATTTTCAGAACTCCCTATCTTAAAATAATTTAAAGATCGTGTTTGGAATAATAGTTAAATCGTTTGGCAAAAATCTCAATTAAGATTTTATTTACTTTAATCAATTTTTATATTTTCATGAATGGAATTTTTATTCGATTTGTCCGCCACATATTTGACTGGGGTTGAATTGAGAGCATCTCCAAAAATGGAATGAAAATTGTATCAGGCTATTGGTCTTCAAACTTTATGATTTCAGAGTTTATGTAATTAATTTAAACTATAATTAATGGTAACTTAAACTCACTGACCTGTACGGTTACGATTCAGTAACTTTGAACAATGTGACATTTTTCTTGAAAAAACTCAGAAAGTTCAAGAAAGAATGAGAGTGGTTCTTTTCTCCTTTTATATGAAATTGTTAGCAATAATGCGGGTGAAGAAAAATTATGATCGGGACAGGACCCTTCTTTTTCCTATAATCTACATAGTTTTTGTAAAAATAACATTTATTATTTTTTTAAATTTCTAATTAGATACTGTTTTTCCCACTGCAGAGACGTGGACGTTGCTAGTAAAGAATGTGTATTTAAAATCTATTATAATTTCTTTTTGTATTGTAGATTACAATTATGCAGAAATCATGTTCTTCAATTTTTCACTCCTACTTTAATTATTATGTATAATTAGCAGTTTATTGCGCATTGGTAATTTGTTACTTTGTTCTATTTTTAGTTATTTATATTTTATATTTTGTCATTTATGTTCCTACTTTTTTTTAATTTACTTATGCTTTTATATTTAATTATTATACTCCAAACTTATTACGTAGTTTAAGAACAGAAAAAGAGAAAAGTAGTCAGGTTGTATTATCAGTAGTACGTATACTTTCTGATATCATATCCATAGAAATTAATTTGAAAATAATTCATCTATTATCTCTCACTTGGCAATTAACGAATTATGCGAGTATATTATCGATAGTAAAAAATGAAGTAAAAATTTTAACTTTTCCAAGTATAACAATTTGTTGAATCATTATTAGAATTCAATGCGTGTCATCACAAATACGCGTGCCATAAAGTTGACCTTTTATGAAACAATATGTTACATGCATCTAAAGCCAAAAAAACATGTATAATTCAAAAGATCATAAATTATATTGTAATTAAAACTGAAAGTGGATTTTTTTTATTAAAAGTTTGAATATGATACTGATTTGATTTAAAATAAATAAGTGATTCAATTATTTTTTACAAATCTGCAACTGTTTAATAAAATGAAAAACATGATTTTCTAAAATTTTAAGGGAAAATAATGACTTGGCAATCGTAAATGAAATTCCAAAGGTATTGTCCATCCCTCTGTATGCTCATGAACCAATTTCATATCCTTCATTGTCCATGTCGGTCAATCTTTACAGCAAAATTTTTTTTCTTTTTAATTTTAATAATCAATTTAACTTCTTGGCAGTTATGGAAGAGTTTCTTTTTCATTTCCTTATCAATTGATGCTATATGATTCATTTTTTAACCTTTTTGTTATTCTTAATTTATTAATTTCTTCTTTGCAACATTTGGAAATTTATTTTTAAAATTTAACTTTATGTTTCTTGGAATGTTATTATTATTTTCACTTAATTTTTAGTTAATGGCAACTCTTTAAGAATGTTTTTTATATCTGACTTAAGTTGACACTAGATTTATTGATTGTGGATTAATCACAAGTCTGCAAATAAGTTTAAAATTATTTCTTTGCAGAAGCTTTCATCAAATTGCTTCCAAAATTCAATATTGTACGTTTATCATTTTCTTCGTCTTATAGCTGTCATGCTTTTGACTATTTTTTAAAAACGTGCTTCATTGACTTAAAAAATGGTTTTACTTAAGAGGAAATCTTTATTCATGATGCTTGGTTGAGCAACTGTAGCCCCATCAAGAATTCAGATAACGACTGTTCAGATTAGTGACTGACAAGATTATTCAGATTAATTCAATATCCAAGCAAATTATTTACGAAAAGCTTTTCATGAAATAAAATTTCGAAAATTGTGTTTTATAGTAACATAAGCAGATTTCTTCTTTAGTTAAGTTCAATGCGTTATGAACAACATACCACGCATATGAATAAAATTCTAGCATACGGAATATTAAATGTGGAAAAAAATTAACAAGTATGAGCAATACCACATTAGACACATACATACTTGATAATATTTCTATGTGTATATGTATTCACATTGAAAAAAATTTACTTACTAAGCTGACGCCTCTGTACACAGTAGGCAATGTTCAATGTACCCATTCTCTTTGAACAACATTCAGCTGGAATGTTGCAGTCACTTTGTTTCGTACATCTCTTTAGCTCGCCCATCTATATAAAGATTATACTTGAGATTTCATTTATATATTTTATGAGAACATATAAAGCATCACGTTTGAAGTAAGGGGTAATTCATACCTTTGAAATAATTTATAAACCATACACACATAAAGAAAATGTTGGAGAAAAAGTATAAATAATTTCTTAAATAATACAAAACACTTGATAGAATTTAAACATTAAAAAAATATATTTTTATTTTATTTAAGTTATATAAATAGTTATTTACGAAACTCAGTTTTGCAATGAAATTAATTTAAAAACTTAAAAAATCAAAGCAAATCATAATCAAGAAATTTATCAATTTCATTTCATATCTTTAGAAGTTGACCTCTTTGTATGTTTTATATAAACTAAGTAAAAGATACAAATTGCTGACGAATCTTTAAGGAAATTAATACAAATATGAGTAAAAATTATTTATTCGGTAAATAAAATTAATTTTTTCGTTGGAAAATACACTTGTATATAGAAATTTTATATCCGATTTTTAATTTTATTTACTTTTAACAGAATTATGAAATTTATTTAGAGTTTTGAAACGCAAAATTGATTTCGACAAATTTTGACAAAGCGTTTCAAGTATATGATCCCATTTATCGAAGTCTATTACAAGTTTGAGATGGATGATAAATTCACATGTCAAATGTCAATGCGCAAAATAATTTAGACTCGAAATTAAAAAAAATAACAGTGGTTAATTACTGTCTTAATGGCCAAAAACCCTTTATGATATCAAAGTTTGTATAAAGACAAAACTGACTAAGCTGCGGCTGTGACTTTTAATGACTTTATAAATTCATTGTAAGTCCACTTATTTATGGCTCGGAGATCTTGGCACTTGCCAACTTCCAAAAAAATCAGCTAAATGTTTTTAAGAAAAGTACGATATTTGAAAGAAAAGTACTCAGGAAAATTTTTGATGCACTTATTATCGGTGGTCTATGAAGAAATAGATACGACAATGAACTATATAATTTATGTAAAGAAATTAACATTGCAAAGTTGTAAAAATTCAATGAATGAAATTTTCTGGAAAAATCTAAGAATGCAGCTCTCCACCTCTCCTCCTTGGCTTATAGAATATTTAGTTAGAAAGTTATAAGAATCAGAACAAGAGGCTAGCCTAAATTAAGATGGACAGACTGCATTAGTAATCACTTTCAAATATTTAGGATTAAGAATTGGCAAATCATAGCTCAGAAAGGATAGACTGGAAGAGTGCTCTTGACAAGGTCCTGGCTTATACTGAATTGATGTGCCAATAGAAGAAGTAGTATCAAACAAACACATAGAGCTTCTATATGAAGATAATTTGAGATTCGATCCAATTCTTATTTCATAAAATTGTCCAATACAAATACAAACGAGTTATACATTTAAATACCATTAATTTTATTAAAAGTACTTTTTACAAACAATGCATCTTCATTCAAATCTATTTTATTTTATCACATGATCTGAAATAAATATTTTTAATTGAAAATTCATAAAAAATTCAAATAAAAGAAAAAATAGCATGATTTTAATTTTATTTACCCTTTCACATATTTTATTGGATTAAATGACTATTATGTTCGACATTTTATTAAATTAAAATTTTAAGGTTTAGCTTTTAAAAATTGAAATGCAATAAAAAATTGCAGACAAGGAAGGGATCCACAAAGAAAACATATAAAAATGAATAAAGTGATTCCTAAAGTATTTCCATTTTTAATAGACAAGTAGCTTCACATGTTTATCCATAACTTAAAACATTTCTCAATTTGTATCTCTTTTTAGTATTCCAAAAAATTAAACAAGCTTTCTTTAAGAGACAATACTTCGATATTAAAATTTACAAACAAAATATTTATTGTGATAAATATATTAAAGATTTAATAAGAGGTACGATCTCTTAAGTTAAAAATTAATCACCTAACCAAGTTTTTTAATTTTTCTGTTCAAAAAGATATTTAAATTCTAAATTCATTGTAAAAAATGTTTTAGCATATTTCAAATTTATACTCTTCAAATAATTGTTAGATTTTGACGTAGTGCTTTATTTCTTAAAAATATTTTTTCGATATTATCCTCAGATGAGGCGGAATGATGGTTTAAAATGCGACAACAGTTAAATACTGTACTTTTTATAAATTTTAATATTTACTAGGTTATTTTATGAAGAGAAACTTGGAATTAAATTTTTATCGATGAAAAAGTTATGAAAAACACAATTAATTTTCATTATTTCAAGAAATGTATTTAACCATCAGGAACCTTCTTTACAAGTTCAACATTATCTACGAATAAAAATGATTTCTTTGTTAAATTGCATATAAATTTAAAAAAAATTTTGAGGAATGAAAAAATTTTATAGATAGTTTAAACATTTATAATATTAGGTATTTTTATAAATATTAATTATTTTTGAATTTCAAAGCTTGAACAAATTTTAGAACAGTGTTGTTTGGATACGAAATAAAATTTGATACATTTTGAGAGTATTAAATTATATTACATGTCCTTCAATTTAATAGCAAATAAAAGAAAACATTCATATTAATGTTGCTTTATAAATTTGAAAAAGAAAATTAATTTTTAGAAAAATTTGATTGTTTTCTGAAATTAGGGATTTTTTAAAAACTTAATATTTTAATGAATATTGAATATGAGAAATATATTTTAATTTATATTCCAACAACAGTTAATTCATGGTTATCAAAATAAATTCTTAGTTACGTTACGAATTAGAGGAAATCATGCATTAGAGTAAATAGTTACATAAGATTATTCATTATTTCGTTGCTATGTAAAAAAATTGATAGATATTAATAATTCCAATAACAAAAATATAAGATAAATAAAATAAAAAAGTTTTTCCTGAATTTTTTAAAATTAAAAATCTTATGAACTAACTACAGTTACTTAACTTTTCAAATTTGATAAAAACTCAGTACTTAAAACTATTTCAATAGTATTTTGTATACAAAGAACACAATAAAATAAAACAAAAAATTTAAGTTATTCTCAAATAGTTCTTGTATATCTACTCTTTTTATGTACCACTTTTGAAATCTTTATTATTCTTTCATGAATCATTATAAGCACAAATTTATAGATTTTATGTAAAAAACACGATATTGATCTTTCACATAAATACAAAGAAATAGCATGAAATATTTAAATATTCGGAGTTTTATGTGTCATGAATTTTTTTTTATCTAAATAAAATCTTTCATATTATAACATTCAAAAGAAATCGAAGATACGAAGTATTTTAGTTCCTAATTCAAAATATACATTATTTCTATTATATTTTTCTCAATTTTTTGTTCACATATTTAATAATTTCTATTTATGTGAATCTGATATGTAATTTGAACTGAATTATATTCAAATAAAAACATGAGGCATCTAGCTATCATGTCTTGGATTTTGAGACATATGCCACTCCCACTTCGTGTGGATAACTTTGACGTATGTTCCACGCAATAAAATTATACTTCTTTGTCTTACATGAACTAACTTTGTCCCAGTGTAAAGTTTGCAAAATCATCAAAGAAGGAAATCATATTATTTAGTCCGATAGTCACATCCTTCAAAATCAGCGTAAGCACCGAATGTAAACCAATCTGGAGTAAATTACTCGAGTTTCCATATTTTAGTGAAATATTATTCCATAATTTCTTTTATCTTGTAATATTTTAGCACTATTTTTGATTTAATTTAACAGTTTTTTTTAAAAAAATTCTTTCGTATCATCATTGTGTCCAGTCTGAAATTATTCTTAATGTCAAATATTCTTAATGTGAAATTAATGAACAGAATTAATTGTTAAAATTAATTCAAATTACTATTTTTAAAAATAATTAAAAAGGAATACATTGAACTGAAACTTTTCAGAATGTTTGCATAGCCTTTGAATTTTGATATATATACGATTGTATTCACAAGTGAAATTATATTTAAATATGAATCGAAATTAAGTCCCTTAAATATAAATTTGAAATATATACAGAGATATCATTATAGAAATGCTAATTAAGTTAATAAAATATTATCAATAGATAAATACGATTTAAGTGATGAAAAAATAATTAGATTGAAAGAAAAATACTTCAAATGAAATTATTAATAAACATGAAAGAAATCATTAATGAGTGACTAAGTATATATATGAACATTTTTATAACATTAGAAGGAGAGATAATTAATTTATTAAAATAGAAGTGCATCATTATAAAAATACTATTATTTAATAATATATTCATAAAATTAAATTGCTTATTAATTGTATTAATTAGTAGTCAACGGAAATATTGATAGAGTGCAAAATCACGAGAAACATACTTACAGCGCATCCTATGGCAAGCATTGAAAAAAATATCTCAAATAAAAGTTTCATTCTGTTCGCTTGAGGAAGCAAATTTCTCGTATTTCGATATTTTTTCTAACTGGAAGTCCTACGCCTTGGGAGACTTTATATACGAACCAAAATTAAAATTAATCACATTCATTTTTTTTTCACGATTTTTCTAACATTCGATGCAAGAAAAAGTTTCTAATGAGAAGAGAAACACTGTCATGAATTTGTCGTAAATTATTCGGTTGCCATTCAGAAAAGCGTGAAAATGAAAATATCATGTTAAAAAAATGAAAAAATATCACTTCAACAGGTATGACATCATCTATAACGTCGAATAAATGAATTTTTTAGCGAATTCGTGATAATTTTATTTTGATTACGACAATAGTGTTCGAAGCGACATTTGGAAGGTTATTCGAACATTATAACAATTGTGTGCAAAAACCTTTCGATGTAAATATAAGATTAATGGATATTATTTTCAATATTGAGATTATTATTTTACTTTTGAAGTTTCAGAATGGCTTTGGTTTGTCAGAATATTGCGCCATTTTTTTGTTCTATGTTCTATTAAATAACAACGAAGCAAAAATTTTTCCTTTGTAAACGATAACTTGCGCAGAATATATGTAATTTCGATATTTTAAATGTAAAATATAGAATCTTGTGAAAAGGTAG
>JAPDSC010156703.1:0-11184 GCA_026290005.1 Latrodectus geometricus | reverse complement strand
TATATATATATATATATATATATATATATATATATATATATATATATGGTGCTGTTAAATCAATACGCTGCATTTGATGAATCAGTTAGCCTTGTTCTCTTCATACAGATTATGAGTCATCCAAACACCAACTTACTTATTTTTCCAATCTGCTGTAAATGTTCCTGGTTGGTCAACCAAGGTTGGTTAAGGATGACTGAAGTTTTATGATTATTTCACATGAATTTGCTTCCACTTCTGGGCCTAGCATGTCATTTGTCTAATGTTGTTAATCTTCCTAATCCATAAGAGTCACACAGAAATCAAAATTACCGGAACTGAACTTGGAAAACCACCTTTGGAATTTATGAACGCTTAATGCACTTGGATAAACATCGCAAATGCTGTCAATCGCAATTTTTGCATTAATATCCTTGTGAAACTCAAGAAGCATAGAACACCGGATATGCAGATATTTAGCTGGCTAAATTGCAAAAAAGTTTAATATTGAATCATTTAGAAGTGTACAAGTCACAATAACCTTAGTTATTAATAAAAGAAGAAAATACTAAGAATCGTCAAATGGTACTTATGTATATAATTCAAGAATTTAGGCAAAAAAAATCACTAGTATTGCTTAAACTATTATCATAAAAAATGTAGAATTGAGTTTTTGCGTAAACTAAACAAAAAAAATTACTTTAAAATCCCACAGTGGGAAAGAAATAAAATAATTAGTTTATCTGGTCACTGTGCATTTTCATCTGAAATTATTTTTTGGAAACAAATTTTTTCCATTGCTTATTAATAGTAACATCAATCTAGTATTCAAATTATAATAATATATACTATTTTTGTTATGAAGGAAATTTATTCTCCACTTGCTTCACGATATGTAAAAATTTGTATAAATTACTTGAAGCTCTTCAATAACAAAAACAACTTGGTTTCTCAATTTCGTAATTCCCCTTCTGGACACATTGAATTCTGTAAGACATTATTTATTAGACGATAGAGTACTTTCTTTTAAAATTGAAATCCATATTTTTTTATTGTAAAAGAAATTTTCATTGCAACTAGAAAGTACATTTTTTTCTGCTTTAGAGGAAATACTTCATATTATGTTTTGAGTGTATTTTTGATTGTAGCTTTGTTTTCTGTTCTTTTTTTTAATTTTTCATTTTAACTTAGTTGTTTAATCTATATTAACTATCTTATTCCAAAACTGCTATTTCTTTCAATAGTTTTCTTTTTATCATACGCTCTCTATTTCTCACTCTTATTTTTTCTTATTTTAATAGCCTTTAAAATTGAATGAAATTAATTTTATTTTGCAGATTAATATCAATTTCTATACAGCTTTATAAACAAAATAATTACAAAATAAAGTGTGTTATCAATCAATAAATAAATTTTCAAATTGTGAATTTCTGAATTATCTAGACGTTGAATAAGCAAGGTATAGATTATATGATTGCCAAGAAACATTTAGGTTAGATCATATTTTAAAAAAATTATGAACTAACTTTAGCGTTTTTCGACAATGTATTTCTCAAGATTATTTACAACTTTCAAACGCTTAGATATTCTCATTTTTGTAATTTTTGTCCAATACATGTTTTTGTATGAATGATACTGTTCAAATAAAAAAATATGATATGATATATTTATGAAATTTATGAGAAAAATACGTGTGTAATATTATCTTAATATTTACTGTGCCATTATTATCAGTATTTACACTCTTGAAAACATCGACTGGAATTCCAGTTAAATAAAGTAAATTTTCCTTCTGTTACCATCTAAAACTCATCCACAAATGTTAAAATATTACAATAAGATTTAAGAAATATCTTGAATACTTAAGAAATGTCTCGAAGAATCCAATTTAATATGCATCAAAACTGTGTCACTTGATGAAGTACCGAAAAAGATTTATTTAAGAACTTAAACGCTCGCGAGTTAACAAATCTGATATTTATAGAATACTGCAAATTACTCGACTTTTCTTAAGAGTGTACAACATGGATTGTTGTTGTTGTTGTCGTGTCTATGAGTAAGTGTGAAGTGCAAAAAACAAAAAGTCTAAAGTCCACCAAAAGTCTTGTTGATGAGATCTGCCAGTTCTGGAGCCCGATGGCCATGGAGGATCTCAATTGATGGAGCTCCTAGTTCAAAGAGGGAGCGGATAATGGCTTGGTAGTTTAAGACATGATCTGGAGTTAGTTCGGATTGAGGACAGTGCTCGCAGTTGGGATAGGATTTAATACCAGTTGGTGATATCTTCATGCCCTTGAAATGTCCAGTACGCAGTCGAGCTATTGTGGAGGAGAGGTTTCTTGGGCAGTTTAGATCAAGGATTGTTGCCTTGCCAAAATGCTGATCGTAGATCTTTCACCTGGCAACAGCATTTGCGTCTGTACAGATGACTGTTCGAGGTTGCTCTTTATCTCGTGCTTCTTTTGCAAGGGCATCTGCACATTCGTTCCCCTCAATACCCACGTGTGTAGGAATCCACTGGAGAATGCATAGAATATTTAGTGAGTGAAGAAGGGTATTAATATTTCCCGTCAGTGCTGACTCACAACATGGATTAAAATAGCTAAATGACTAAGATTATGTGATAGTGCGCTCACATGAAATGTGTGTACTTAATAAGGAACAACTTAGATATACCCCCCCCCTCCAAATTACGCGCCAAATCTGGCACTCCCTACGGACTTCTTAGGTATTATAGGCTTTTTAGGTATTAGGTATATAAGTATTATAGGCTGTTTCTTATTTTGGTGTTACCAATTTAGGTTTTTTCAGCTTTTAGGTTTTTGCTGTTGCCAAATTTAGTATTTTCTTGTATTTTGTACCATTTTCTGAGTTTTTTTTTTAAGTTTCTTATGTATTAATTATTTGTATTTAGTGAGAATCCATCTTGGGGAGAAAAAAAAGCGCCAAAAACAGGTATTTTTCTATGTGAGAAAAAAAAGTCGCCAAATTTCCGATTTGGGGGGAGGTATATCAAAGTAGTTCCATTATTAAATTGTACTCAAACACACTTATACTACTGGTAAAAAAAAATATTTAAAATGTTGGTCTAACATAAAAAAAAAATAAATAAAACTTATTCCATCGCTTCTCTCTCTTTTGTACCTTCTTGACACAGTTCGGTTAACTCTTTTAAAATCATCAAGGTTTACCTTAAAATCATTTTTGTAAACTTTTATGTTGTATCTTTATTTGAAAAGAAAATTTATAGAAGTTATTTTGAAAACATAAAAATCTATGATCAAAGAAATTGTCAAGAAAATATAAATAAGATAAAATGCTGGTTATGTGGGTGAAGAGTGCGTGTTCGAAGGATAAAGTATAATAATTGTGGTTTCATAAAAAATGCGGACTTTGTATTTTTATTAATATCGATAAATATATTTAAAAATGAACTTTTTGTGAAACAAAAGTTTCCATTGTAGAATAACTCGAAATGCATAATGGAAGTAAATGTGCTTTCAAAAAACACTTAGGTAAAAATTATTTACAACTTATAAAATTATCGTCCAATTTTATTTTATAAAAATTGAAAAAAAAAAGAAATTTTTGTTCTATGTTACGTGAAATGTGAATAGCATAATATCACCATAAAATTTCCTTTTAAAGGCCAAATCAAAGAAGTTTCGAGATATCGATTAAAAATATTTTTTAAACGCGAAAAGGTATATTTTAAGTAGAATTTTTATGTAATACAAAAAAAAAAATTGAATTATAATATGCTTATTATTTCTTAAATTTCTCATTTATATATATATATATATATATATATATATATATATATATATATATATAAGCACTAAATACAATGTATAGAAAAAGCAAATACAATTTAAACAATAAATAAGTATTATAGGCAATCATACCACACAGCGTAAAAGCAGCTATTGTGTGAAATGCTGATATAAATTAAGTAAGATACATTTAATAGATAAAGATAAAACAAAGAAGAAACTATTCAATTTAATACCAATAAGACAAAATCGGGAAAAAAATCAAGATAAACAATGTAATATAATATAATTAAGGAAAGAGCATGGGGACCACGTTTTCATCAGGAGGGAGATGGTCAGCTATGCAAAACAGTTGTATTTTCTTCTTATAGAGCCACTCTTCGGGGGAATAGCACGAATATTTTTAGACCTTCGTCTTTCGTGTTTGTCAGAAAAGGGTGTCTGTTTTGCATAGCTGACCATCTCCCGCCTGATGAAGACATGATCCCTATTAATTATATTATATTACATTGTTTTTCTTCATTTTTTCCCGATTTTGTCTTATTGATATTAAATTGAATAGTTTCTTCTTTGTTTTATCTTTATCTATTAAATGTATTTTCTTAATATATATATATATATTTTATTCAAAAAATGATTGCATATTTTTCATTACTTTTTCCCTAACAGAACTTTTCTTTATTTTCTCAATAATAAATTTATTATATTATTTATCAATGCAATTATAAAAAATGCTAAATTATAGAGTCTGATTAAGTCAATATGATATACAATGTTCTTATTCAAATAAAATTTTTCAGGCCTTTATCCTACATTACTTTTAATCATAGATGTAAGAATTGGTAACTATTTTTTCCTTTTTTAGTTTTAGGATTATTAATGATGAAATTAATATAATATACATATATAGTTTTAGTATTGTGGAGCAGTTATTTTAAATGAATTACGAAGTCTATCTCATATTATGCACAGCATACAACGTTTCACGAAAGAATCATAATTTTTCTAAATTTCCAATTGTTATTAAATTTAAGTTTTAAGAGAGTGCTAAAATTTTCCTCATGAACTTAATTTGATTGTAAATAAAGCCGGTTTTCTGTAACTATAATTTCAGTTTAAAGATAATGAAAATGTAGAAAAACGTGAAAAGAAGAAATTCGAAAAAATTTCTGTCACTGAAATATTTCTAATGAAATTCATGAAAGAAATTATCTTTTGGTGTTTCATTATTATTTCCTCATTTCGATGACATTAAACAATAATTTTTTCTTCATTACATTTAAAAAAAGTTTTATTTAATATATAAACTGTGAGAAAGCAGATAATAATACTAAAAAGTTGATTATTTTTCAAAAATATGAGTTATCGTACAACATTTAAAAAATTCATATCATTAGATCATGTCAACAAATGTTTGAATATATCGAAATCAAATAAAAAACGAAATATTTTTTTATTTACAATGGTTGGAACAGCAATGGTTTTATTTACAATGGTTGGTTGGTCATCAAATAGTTCAAGATGTAACTGAAGTTTATCGTGCCAATAATCCCTTCATTTCCTTCCAAAAACATCAAAATTTATATAGGTAATATTGATAATAGACTCGTTTTTGTTAAACACAAGAAGGAGGTTGCCTCAGTAAAAGCACATATATGTCACAAATAAGCCACAAGACAATCATATTCAACAACAGGAAAGAAGCTGTCTTTACTTCCCTTCTTAGTTTAGCAGATACATCTAAAAAGCAATTTTTTTCCCATATTTTTCCATTTTACGCAAGAGATTTTTTTCCAATGGCGCGCACAGGGCGATTGACCCTTCGCCACAACAAGCCAAAAATGCACCTTGCAACCTGTGCAGCACCTGTGCACCAAGTCATGAAAGCGAGTAGCATTACCCACGTCACACCACCACAAAGCCGTTTATAGGGCGGGCCACATTTATCCATCATCTCAGGAGAAAGGACAAAGAAACACAGTGAAAGAAAATGACCGTGCCTGAACCGGGATTCGAGCCCGTGACCAACAACCTAGGAGCCAGGAATGCTAACCATTCAGACATCGGCCGGATTTTCGCAAGAAGTTATAGTGGTTAATATAAAAATTTTTATTGTTTATAAGTGTAGAAATAGGTTTCTCGTTTTGTACAGAGGATCAATATAACACCCTTTTTGTTAACCTCGCTCCTCAAAAATCTGCATGTGCGCTACAATCTAAAACCCAATGACCCACAATACCTTGCAAAATAATGCTGTAGAACGTTTGCCGAAATCAACCTCATTCATCTTTCAAATGAGATTTCTTAATGTTAAAATTTTTCGACATTGAAAAATATAATTTGATTGTGTATCCTGAATATCAGTGACAAAATGAATAATAATCTTTTATTATGACAGCAGTGCAATATTTTTAAATTGGATAGGTTTTTATAATAAATGATTTGATGAAAAAAATTGTAGAGAATTTATTTTAGAAAATTGTGAAAATCAAAAATATATCCTGAAAATTCACTTTCTTGATTTCCTTGAAAATTCTTTGACTTTTGTTGGGAAGAACTAGATTACATAGATGTTCTACTTGAAAAAAATCTTATGGGTATCCTAAGAATAAAAAATAGAGACTTTATTTCTTTAAAATCAGTTATAAGTAAAACAATTGTATTAGAATGATATTGTGGTTCAGATAAGATTAAATTTAAGACACTTTATATCTATATGGAAAACATGAGACATTAACCAAAATATTAATCTGAAATTATAAATTGTCTCTATATAAAGGTGAATATGTGTAACAGAATTAAGAATATTATTTGCTTATTTGTTATACATAGTACTTTCTTTATTTAGATAGAACAATAAGTAATGTGTGAATATAAATTATTATCCTAAAATTTAATCATTAAAAAGAATTTGTCTCCTTAAAGAAGATTCCAATCAACTATCACACACAGCGTCTTTCTAAATGTTTCAAAATTTGAAAGATTTCGATTTTTGCTAATTCAATTTATATATAGTATTAAAAATCGACTACTAAAGCATCTAATGTAATTCATAACAAAATATGTGCAATGATTTTTGTATTATAGGGGATTTTCTTTTATTTCTGTTTTTTATTCAAAAGGCCATTTCTGAGAACATCTGGGGGATATTTTCTTATTTATTAAGCTTTTGTTATTTGGAAAACACTTTAAATTCCACTTCCTGATGCATTTTCTGTTCTGGCAGTCCTAAGATTTACGCTTCTCGGTTCGATTTACGAGAAGCGTGAACCTTAAGGATTACTTTTTCGCATTTTTGTAATGGTTCGGAAACCACTTTAATCTGTAGGTTCGGGCCTGATGTATCCTCGTATATAACAAAAACATCGTATACGAACAAACCAAATCATATGATGCCCAAATATTGTTATGAATCGATAAAATATAATGTACGCAATCAGTACTATTTGAATAAAATATTCTCAAGTGTTTTTATGGGATTCGATCGTCACTTTCAATAGATTAAAATAATTATTAAAGCTAAAAACATAAACTTCATTCTACATGACTTTCCATTTTTTTTTCTTGAGCAAAGTTATTTATCATTTTTCAATAAAATAAACTTTCACTTATTTCTATAAGCGTATTGAAAAATTCTGACTTTTCTTGTTGATAAAACAGCTGTAATCCTATTGATTTTTCAAAAACACAGTAAAAACAAACAGAAATAAAAGAAAAAGTAAAATTTTAAATCTAATTAATTAAACGGTCTAAGTTACAAAATCTTTTTAGTGCATAATTAAACAGTTAATTTTACAATTCTTTTAAAGTAAATGTCTTTCTATCTAGGCAATAATATGAGAAATTTTATTTTAAAGATAGAAAAAAACAGTTACTTCGTATTTAATATGTTTAATGTTCATTGTGATTGAAAATATAATTTGTGTTGGAGAACCTGGAACACTTTTTTAATAAAACGGATATTTTTAAACTCTTTATTGATAAAATTTGAAGTATATAAAAACTAAAGAATAGAATACATATGTATGGGAATATTCAAGTCCAGTTATCCAGTCAAAATCTTCGTAGCAGGTGTCAATTTATTTGGTTTTATCCTTCATGTTTCCTTGGCTGACAAGTAGAGAGGGCTAAAACTGGTTTCTAGAAAAGAAATATTTCGAAATAATTTTGTTATAATTAGAAATAATTTTGTTTTAATGTAACTTAAGTTATTCTCTTCTATCTGTTAAATTACTGAGATGTTTTGAAGGAAAAAAATTGAAATAAATCGGAATAATTTAACTTTGATAATTAAATTATGTAAAATAAAATTTTTTTACATAATTTATTTAAATATATGATGTGGAATTATGTTTATAATTTTATGTTTATAACTTATTTAAATATATGATGTGGAATTTGTAAAAGAACAAACATAAAAATAAACTACAAGCAAATAAATTTCATTTTCTCAAAGTGATATATAAAGAAAAATTACATGCTGATTTTTCGAAAGCTTAATAAATAAATTGTGTGTTTATTTTGTTAACTATAACTGAAAGAGGGAGATGCATTACAAAAAATTATTTAAAGGTTAATTTAATTATTTTACATGTCAATTTCTCATTAATGATTTTTTCTTAAGCGGTGAATTACATTTCTTATCGTAAATCGGAAAGTCAGGATAATTCCCGGGCACATCTTCTCAGATGAATCAACATAAAGCAATAACGCACCATCTTCATCAATTGTTCATCAGTATTAGTAGCTCGTTCGCAATCTTTCATTTCAGAACAGTTTTTTTTATATATATCAAATTGTTTTTATGACATTTAAAAAATAGTCTTTGGAACAATTTTGTTTCCCTTACAGCAATTTTATTTTTCATGTGAAGAAAAGAATTACTCCATTGAGATCTGAAAAATGTTAACTTTAAAAAATTAAATAACTCCAAATTACTATACTAAATTTTATGTATAGCAAATGTTATCCAATAGTACGATTACTGTAATTTGAGAATTTTTGATAGAAAGCAGAAATGAACTATCTGAAAATAATAAAAAGTATTATATAAACACTAAGGTCTATAAAAATTTTAATAAAATGTCTCACTTACCGTAAGACATTTTATTTAAATTTTTAAATAAAGGAAGGTAAGGAAATCTTATGTTATAAAAATATATCTTCAATTTAAGATTACTATAACTCACCAATAAAAATGTTGAATCTTCAAATCTGCAATCGTGGTGTCGGATACATGGGCACACAATTCGGAATTTATCCCATTTTGCAGTGGCATTATGATTTTTACTCCAGCACATAACGCCTAGAAAATATTACATATCTTTATAAATATGTAATTCGAAAAAATTAATTAGGATGTGAATTAAACTGCTGCACATTTATTTGATTCCATAAGGGACTCCTTTTTTTATAAAATTTTATAATTTTAAAAATGGTCTAAATAATATTTTTTAAATTACTTTAAAAATTAGTAATCAAATACTTTTGATACTACTTTGAAATTAGAACTGTACTGAGCAATAATTGGTTAATTGTGCGTGTGAGAGAGAGAGAGAGAGCTACATAAACGAAAGAAGACTGATTGTTAGTGAGGATAACCAAAGCTGTTGTTGTTTCTGATGACACTTAGCAGAGTCAAACTCACCCGTCAGAGACTAGGTGAATGAAGTCAGAGAGAGTGAGACTTCGGTTTTTGAATAGAGCCCTCTCATATGAAGATGGAAGTACGACTTTTGGCTCATAGATGGCAGCACCATCTGAATCTTCCAATTTAGAGATTGAAACAGTGAAGACCCAAAGTCTGGCTCCAACCATTCCCAGTGGTATTAATTTGGAATGGGAAGATGGAGGACATTGTGACCCGACATATCTTACGTGCCCCAGTCACTATTAGCGAACACGACGGATCTTCGGCTAAGCCTGGATTCGAATTCACCACCTTTTGGTAATGAAAACGACGCCCTAACCAACCAGTCTACCGCGGCCTCATAACCAAAGTTAATATGGCAAACAAATAATAAAGAACTCAAGTGCAGAAGGAATAAATTTAAAAAAAATAAATCATACAGGATAAACATATAAAAAAGTTCGGTGTTTTTGTTGGATATTTGTGATAAAACTGTTTACCCATCATACCAAAACATTAGTGGACTTGTTGATGAATAACTTTAATGTAATAAAAAATTAAAAGAAAAGACATTGGTCTGAGGGAGTTCCATGCAAATCCAATCCTTTTGAAAACTTATAATACCTGAAACATTTAAGGAACTGGAAACACTAAAAATGTAAGCAGAAATGCTAAATGAGTAATGGTTGTCTCAAATGTGTGAGAAAGGTTGAAAAAATATTATATGGTTACTGAGGGAAACCATAAAAGCTATACTCATTTGCTTTTCTTATAATTTGATTAAATAAAAATAAATAATTAATCACAATTTCTGTGCTTTTAGGTGTTTTTTTTAAAAAGTTTTTAGATGTTTGTTAAATATCATGAATGTTTTATTATTAAATATTTGATAAACATATTTCAAAAATTTGTATGTAATTAAAATACCCTTCAGGTCATTAAAATTGTTTTACTAGAAAGAAACGAGAAATTATTAAACAAGTATATTATACTGGAAATAGAGAATGATAAAATTAAAAACTTGGAAACATGGTTCCTGAGAAATCAATACCCACCAACTCTAACAGAATTAAAATATACTTATATTTCTGATTATTGCTTCAAACAGATACTGGATGGCATGTAGAGGTAAAGCTGGCCATTCATCTTCAAAATGAAGCCATTGTTCATCAATGATAATTTTTAATCTATGGTGACCATATATCTTGCTTGTTGGAACTGTGGCCACACGTAGTTTCCGGTAAAACTATTTATCCGACGTTTTTTTTTTGGTGGCAGAACTGGTGAACGTGCGGACAAAAGCATTTGCTACACATTTTCTGTATCATAGAAAGTCAAAAAAATACTTAAGAAATGTGGTTCACATTATCTTGCTGAAGTGTAACGTTTCTTAGAGATATAAAAGTTAGAATCATGGGCTACAACACAGCAGAATTGAAATATTTACTTTTCTAAAGAACGTCAATGTGAATCAAAGGTGACAGATATATCTATTCAGTTGCTTTCACACTCTTACTGCAAGTGACGCACCAATATGACTATGTCGAATATGGTATTTGTATATCCATGACGCTATACCATGAAAATCTATGATAAAGCACCAAAGATAGACGAAGTCAGAATTCTGCTCCTTTAAATTGCTGCGAATGCCAAAGCAAACACTTAATGCTTTTCAAATTAACCCATTTCTTGATTCATGACTTGTGGCGTGCCTGCATAATCCATTGTAGGTATGATAATCCATGCGGGTAATTAATCAGTCTTGTCATTAGTTAGTGATAGTCTGCCTCTGAGATTCTTCAT
>JAPDSC010156695.1:17830-33252 GCA_026290005.1 Latrodectus geometricus | reverse complement strand
AAATAAATGAAAGAATTTAAGATTTCTCATCTCTTTATGTATATTTTAATATATTTTAGAGAGCTTTTTAGCACTTATAAATAAGATTTAATATTTTTAAGCATGTTCAATGTATTCGTACTCAGGTTACTGTAATAATCCAGCTATGAATGAAGTAAGTTATATAATAAGCTGGGAATGCAGAGGAGTGTACTATTTAAATATGTATAGCAAATTGAAATATGATACTTATGTGATATAATATACACATATTATGTATATATTATATCATATAAGTATTTATTTAATTTAATATGCAGTGATGCGAATTATCATATTATTGTGATATAATATATACAAATTGTGTATATATTATATCACATAATTCATTTCAGCACATCATTCATATCCTTAATTTTATTATCAAGAATGACATTTATGGTTATTAGAATAATACAATATTATTTAGAGCATTTCTTATCACTAAGTTCATGTGATAAGAAATAACGATGGTAATAGTAAATTTTTCTTTTTTATTTGTAAAAATTCCTGTTTTTTTTTTAAAAAAATTGAAATTTGTCCAAAATATAATATCAGAAATGTTATATTAAACTTTCTACAATAATTTTTTTATAGATATTATAATAATATTAAATAAATATTGTACTCTTAATCAGAAAATAATAAGTGCAATATTATAACACAATCATATATTATAATATTTAAAGGGTATTCTCAAAATACATGCTAAGCAACACATTCATGAAATGATAGAAACATTCAAGAAACGATAGAAGAAAATCTTGGATTTATATCCTTCCTCTTATGTGTAAGAAATTTAGTATTCAATAGTGAAGATAACCCTTTTAAATAATAATTCTGGATTGCAAAAGGGTTTATTATTGATATGATAGCAAAAACATGTATTGACCTAGAGATATACTTAAAATTTCTCTTTCTCTGCCAAAATTTATATAAACAAGCTCAAATATTTTAACATAAAAACTTAATGAATACATAAATCTCTATTAAAATGTTTATAAATTTACTTGCAACAACTTATACATAATCCATTAACAGTTATAAATAATTTATAAATCACTGTTGATTTCTTGAGTTATTTCTTAGCATTTTTATAAGCATCTACGTTTTTCATGGAATATGTCATAAATTTGGATGAATTATAAATTACTCAAAATTCTAAATTTATAATAAAGTTTCCAATATGCTTTAAAATATGTTTGATTTCTGAATTATCTACTAATGAGATTCTATGATTTCATTATCTGATTAAGAAATCAATAAATATAATTGGTTACACATGAAAAATAATCTTTTATTTAAACATAGTATGGAAAATTAACATTCAATATATCTATATATAAATCTTCTAAATGTTAAACACATCTGAGCCTACAAATTTTGTTGAGCATCTAAAAATCTCAACACTTATTCTTAAAATTTTGATTTTTGGTAGTAAATGGCAATTTTTATTGAATTAGTTAATGTAAGATGTAAACTTAATATAATTAGGGTAGATATAGTCTTCATTTCTCTCACCAGGAACCCAGCCAACTCGAACCGCAACGCAAGTTTCAAATGGTGCATAGTCGGGAATTTTGCAGAAAAGTCGAACCATTGCCAGGTGTTGTTGCAGAACACGTCGATCATGAGAATTACCAAGAAACTGAAAATAACAAAAGCATCAAATTCATAATAATGTTGAAAAGATTAAGCATTTATCCATTATAACAATGTTCCAATACGAATTCAAAGTGCGGAAATATTTGCAACGCATTAAAATTTTTTTAGATTATAGAAAATGAATATTTTTGGCGAAACATATGTTGCTAATTCAACGATTATAATAAGAAAAAACACGTCCTTAGCAAAATGCCCTTATTTGCAAAATAAATTCCTCCGTATATTATTTTGTTTACGTGATTCAAATTTCATTGTTACAAGTATCATATACAAACGAGACTTATGAAAAAGATTGAAGAACTTTGAACACAATACTAGTTTAAAATCACTTGGAAAGGCACGTAAATATTTAATTACAGTAGAAGCTCACGATTTTACGAACTTCTAATTTACGAACACTCATGATTTTATTAGTTAGAGCTAGTTGCTAATGTGATTCCTAAACACAATGATAATTTTAATTCCTATTTTTTAACTAAATTTTGAAAAATCTCTTTTTTGCCAACATATTTTAAGGTCTCTTTCATTATGTTTATTTTCAATAATTTGTATGTTTGTTCAGATTTTTTTCATTTCAATTTTATGGTTGAGAAACTTTAATCAAAATTTTTATTGATGATTCGTAAGCTCTTCGAACTGTGGATTTATCTACTACTCACGTTGAGATCCCGGAATTATTTTACCAATTTCTGAGGAATACCTTCTACTTAATTAGTCCCATCTTACAGTCCATGCAACAAAGTATAATCAATAGCTCCAAGTACAAATATTGTTGAGTACTTTTACAAGAAATGAACAAGCTTAAAACCGTCTTATGAAGTCGACATTTCAGGTGCAATGCTCGTGCTAATCTATCATTTGAATGATGTTGTAGAAAATGTTATATACGGTCATTTTGTCCTTTTATTAAAAATTATTTGGTCTTTATTAAAAAATTAGCATAACTGAAGAAAACCATGAACGTTTACCTGACAAATTTAGAGAAGATCTGTTAACCATACATGCAATCACGCTTCTGCTTGAAATTGCATTTTATGTTGTTTTTGAATATTAACTCAATGTAATTGTTCATAAACATATCGGATAGTTAAATGATTGAGAAAAATAAGAGAAAATGAAAAGCTTTCAAGTAAGAAACGAAAATAGTAAGAATTATTATTATCATTGCTAAAGAATGAATTTTAGTTTTTTTTTTTAAACCAACTTTTTATAATAGTAGTTTATTTAAAAAAAGAAAGCAGTTCCATAAAAATATTAATTTTAAGATCTAACACTTATTTTTCTATTTTATCAACTATTTTATTGGCCTTTACGATTCCATTGTATTTTAGCATGATAATAGAATGACAAATGAGATATTAATTGTGAAGTAACTGAGAAAATTATTTTTGCAAGTAAAATTACAAATTCTAATTTAAAATAAATATTATTGTGTTAAGAATTATTATAAATTTTTCTCAAGGGTGTGAAATCATGTGAAAAATACCCTGATACTGTATGGTTTAGATACGTATTCTAAAAAGTCTTATAAATTTTAGTAGAACTTTTAGTATTCTTTTTGATATAACACTCATTATATAAATTGTAAATTATAGATCATACACTCTGACTGAATTTCTTAGCAATAACTTTCAATAAATTTTGTAGGTATTGCTTTATCTTAAAAAACTTAACTAATATCAATAACTTCAGTGGAACAACCTTTATTTTAACTAGTACAATTCTCAATGGAAAAATAATTTATAAGCTAAAACTTTTTCCTCCTTCCAATAAAAAATATTGTTATTGAATATTTTTGATACAGTTTATTTCTAAGCTTGATGCCTGTTCGTTTGATATCGAAAATTATAGATAAAAGTAATAATATAAAGAGTTATCTTAATTTTAATTTAAATGTTTGACTTTTAAAATCAATGTTTCTTAAAAACAAGATTAGAAAAGATTGTACTTTCTGATAACAATTTACTTTTCACTTAATTTTAAATAAAGGTGTGTATTTAGTATTAATTACTACATGAGTATCTGTAATCAATGATATAAAAACTCTTAATGTGAAAATGGTTATTTACAATATTGTACTAGGTTTCATGTTCAATTTGGTTTTAATTTTTTTTATTTTCTTTCAAAAATGTCAATTTTTTTCCAATAAATAACATGAGTTTTTCTGAATCATATCTATCAACTGTAAGCAAACAAAATTTATTTTTTAAAAAATCACCTCTAAGTAGAGAAAAAATATAAAATTATTTGTATGCAAGAATGTGCAGAAAAGTTTGATAAAAATTATTGCAAGAGTTAGTTTACTTAAGCAACATTAGTTTATAATATTGTTGAAATAGAATGCTAAATTTCTCCACTTTAATTTGAAGTAAGAGATATTTTCTGCTCATTTCATTAACAATTACAATAATTTTCTAAAAATGACGTAATAATACAATCATCAGTTATGTTGTTAAAACTATTTAATGCTCAGATAACATAATATATAAATAATATACATTTAATATCAACTGTTATTAAGCGATGTCTATAATTTACTTGTAAAAATGTCTTGTTGCCATCTGTGAACAATCCAAACACAGGACCTCCTCCATCAATTTTCGTGAGCGTTCGCCACCCATCCTGAGTCAGATACTGAGACACAGATGCCTTGCAGGAAGGGAACCCACTCTCTGCATTTTTACGACCTAAGTAAAAATTATTTTAATGAAATGTATTTAACACAGAGAGTTCCATTAAGTCAAGATTTTTCTAACAATTAATCAATTAAGATTTTATTGAAGCAATTAACTGCAGTTAAGACATTCCTATAGATATTGCTACGTAAAAATAAATATCTAGATCTCATTTATTTACCAATATAGTTAAGTATTTAACTGCATTAATGTGTTGCCAATAATGTAAAGGAAATAAACATTAAATAATAGATCTAAATCATTTGTTTCTGAAATTAATGAATAAAATGTAGAGTGATGTAAACAAATAATTAATTTATATAAGCGAAATTATTTGTTTTGAAGAGATAATAAGAAATGCATAATGAAATTTGGAGATATCTAATTAAGCAAGAGTCGTAAAAATCTGAATCATAGTGACTAATAACTCATTACACGGTTAAAAATTACTGTTTAACTGACCCGGTTATGTTTTATTCCTGGATAGATGATGTAAAATAATATCAGAAAATTATCTTTATATTCAACTGGCTATTATCTAAAGAACTGAGAAAATCTAATTCGATAATATAATCAATGAAAATATTGTAAATTTATACGTAAACAAATGCAGGTCATTTCACAGCAATGAAGTTTAATAGTTAATTGAATCGAAAAATTTCAACTTTTTTCTACTGCATCTATATTTTTATGCATTCTTATAAAACATCAAGATTTGTATTCTTAATTGTTTGAAAATATAAAAGAAATTAATTTAAAATAGCAACAAATTCAGAGAAATAATATTCGATATTACGAGTACCGACATTTTACAGAACATGGTACTAGAAATCATATTACATCGGTCAAAATCATAAAAATAAACTCGAGAAAGTGACGAAAATTGAGATTAAAATGCAGTTAATGGGAGGGAAAAACATTTCTCCAGCAGTATTACTGTATATTGTGTCGTAATAAATAATGTCAAAAATTAAAAAAATAAAAACAAAGAAAAATAGGATAAGAATTATTTATCTGATCTATAATTACTAAACAACTTTAGATGTAAGTAATGTCAAGTGAGTAGGTAAACATACATATAAGAATCGTTTATTTGGAAACATTACAAAACGAATCTTGTGCAGTAAATACTAAACACAAATAGTTTTTCTATCTGTATTGTGCTTTTAAATGAATTAGTTTTCGATGGAGAATTAATTACCATCGAAAACTAATTTATCTACCGATGTGTTTTTTTCATCTTGTTTCACGCTTCTCATAAAAATTTATGTGATTTTTCAATGACATATTATTTGTGATGCCGAGTTTTATGTAAATTTTGATCCTTATAATATTTCAATGTCATTCCCTTAAGTTTGCCTTCTCTTCAAAGCAAAACAGTTGCAAATAAAAAAATGATGGATGTCTTTTTCCACTCTTTTTAAAATTTCAAAAATTTGAACAAAGGAAGAAAGTTATTTTATTAAAACAATGTATTTTCAGAAATATTTAATTACTTTACCAGATAGTGAAAGATGAGCTTCCGGATGTACTAACTGACCACTAGTTGGCAAGTACACGAGAGGAATAGCTTCGACGGTGAAAGGTCGATAAAAAACAGACATATAACATTCTATAATGAAAGAATAAATTAAATTAACTAATATGAAAATTTGTTATGAAAGATAATATACTTATTACTTTATCATATTCCATATCATTTTATGTTTGATAAGCTAAAAGAGATAAATCAATATTTCTGCTTAAAATGTTTGGTTGATTTAGGCCATCGGTTTGATTTAAAATCTGGCAATACTTCTATAAAAAAGGTGACTTTTGTTCATAATAAATGCTCCTCAGAGGAATTAGGTCAAGAAATTTATTATAAAATTTTCGTTTCGATTATTTAAAGAAAACTTTTCATTGATGTCTGCTTAGGCAGCATCCATAGTTAATTTTCTCAGTTCAAAATAAACATCTTTGCCGATCTTTTTAAATGATCAAATGATGTGTGTAGCATTGAAAATGAACACGTAGCCTGTGAAGCTTACTTAAAACATCAACATTAAAAAAATATGCTATTCTGCTTAAACGTGAACAGAGAAAATAAAAAATGTTATAATAATACACCGAAATAAAATCGAATTAACTATTTAGGACCATTTAATAACATCATTCTCTGAGTTATGTCAAAAATATTGCTAAGATTTTAAACTGAAATGATAAAAATTGGGAGGTATAAAAACATAAAATATATAAAAAAGTTATTGAATTATACATCTAATTCACACACACATTTCAAAGATCATTCCGATGTTAACGTTATTATTAATTACAAGTTATAATTCATATTAAAAAATATAAATTTGAAGCTCAGAAAATTGTACTAAAAAATGTAAATAGTACAAAAAGATATCAAATTATTTTTAATTATATCAATGCATTATGTATTGTATATTTTCTACGTAAGAATTCTGTTGGTGTGAAAATTTACCAGTCATTAACACCATGTAATTTAGATATAGGAATGCTTTTCTTCAAACATTTTGGTAGCCTTAGAATTTTCATACATCCATACTTATTGAAATCAATTATGAATACAATAATGAACTCTAATTAAGACTTATATTGTTGAATTAAAACTTTTGGTAAATCAAATTCTATATAGAAATTAAAAGTATTGCTTGATATCAAAAGGACTTCTTTATTAAAAAAGATTGATAGTGATCAGATATACATTATAATCTCACACAGCTCAAATTATTTTATTTCCTATCATTTCAAATGGGGTATTTTATTCACAATATAAATTCCTGTATAATATGATAAGTATATACCACTTACATGGTAAATGCATTTCTTTATGTGATAACAGATAAATGAATCTCTTTACTAATATTATTAAAATTCTTAAAATTCCTACAAAGTTTTGTACCAACAAACATATAAATCCTGAATGTACTCGTAAACTTTAAGGCTATCATTTTTAATTAAACTAAATGTTATCATTTTGTTTCAAATATTTGTTAGTTCATTATCCTCATTTGGAAAATTTAAGAAGTTTATTGCTCAAAACTATGGTGATTTTATGAACAAACAAAAAAAATTAATATTAATTTCCTTTCAGCCTGAAAACTTAATTAAATTAGAATAAATACGCTTGCATTTATAAATTTATAAAGGCAGTTCATTCTCGTTAAACTAATACGTAAGCATAAGATAGATTTGATGTGCTGATGATAGCAACATCTTTTAGATTCTTAATGCATTGAGTTTATTACGGTCATTGTTAAAATGAATTAAATAATTTAGAATTCAAATAGGTCATTTGATGTATAACATCCAAATTTGATTTTGATTTGCTTTTTCTTATCAAATTCTAATTAATACGAATGTCTAATTAAGCGTACTAAGTTAATGAAAGGAAAATATTTGCTTATAATGCTTTTGTTAAGTGTACTAAATTGACCGGTAAAATTAATTAAAACTTAATTAGCTAAATCTTTTACAGAAACTTTTATTTGATATTCAATCATTTATAATTCTGTTTTATGTAATTATACCAAATTCTTCATAATGAATTCATTGCCAATATAAAATTTACTTGCTTACAATAAAGAAGAAATTATGCACGATCGTTAGAAAATAATGTTTAAATAAATACACGAGCATTTTATATCACTATTTTTAATAATATTGCAATTTGGGGATGAGTTGAAAAGCCTTTGAATGTTGTTAAAATAGATTTTCAATATATTGTTGTAGCAAAATTCTCGTAAATGCAATTTCGTTGCGAATAACATTTTAGCATGAATGACCACTTAGTATTTTAGCAGAAAACCTTGACTTATTCACACGATTATAATGACGTAAAATTTCTCTTTAGAAGAAGTACGAGCTATTTCTGAATCCAAACGCATCGATGGTTTCAGAGAACAATAAATAATTTTCTGCATCAAAACAATCCTTATTCTCATTAAAAAGTGATTAATACTTCCAGCATTCACTACATTTTCAGGAATTATTCCATCATAAAGTATCTGTTTGTGGTTTCTTATTCTCACGTGGATTAAGTGAGGATAAGGAAATACTACCTCTGATATCTTTGACGCACTGTTGCTTGTCCTCTCTGTAGGTGAGGTGGGTGGGGGCACATTGACAGAAGCAAGGGCGGCCTGCGATTTCCAGGGCAGGACGAGATCCACCGTTGTCACATCTGGAACCATTGTGGCAGTCGCGCATGCGGAATATGTCGCCATAGAAATCGCGCGTTACGTCAGTTCCGTCAACAGACGAAAAGATGAAGATGATGAGGATCAACAACATGACCATCCATCCGGGTCAGAATATCTTCTCAATACTTCAAACTTCAGCGGAGTGAGTGCTTATAGCTCCGCAGTTCGTTGGCATTTGAAGACATGGTAAAAGGAAATTCAAATGATGTTTCGTTAATTAGCTTGTTGTATAGAAAGCAAGGAAAACACACATCTAAAAATAAAAAATAAATATTTTAGTATTGAAAGAGAAATTATTTCTTAAAATATACGATGATTAATTCTGTTGCAATTACACTGAGTACCTTACAGCTTTAACTGTTACATTTGTGAAAACAGATTTCACTCATAGCCTTTAATGCTTGAAAATGATTCAAAAGCACCTCAAACGCTGTATGTAATAAACAAATAATCTAATGACTTAACTAGGTTTTATATAATTTTATAAGAATTTTTTTTCCGTATACGTATTCTAAATACAAAATCTTAGATTTATATTTATGACTTGAAAGTCAAAGAGTAACATTTCAAGAGTAAAATCAAGAGTAGCGAATTTCAATCAACTTTATAAAATCATTGAAAACCTCGCTTAACCACAATAACACAAATCTTCTCAGTAAGGTGGTTGAAATTCATTGTAGATAAACCGTAACTATTGAGTTTTGTAGTTAATATTTTGAATTTATATACTATGTGCCTTGATATAGATCACACGAAAAAAATATGTAAATCATCCTCAGTTATACACCCTGAGGGCAATATTATCTGTATCATTAAGCTATTACATTGTTTTAGAGTCTAAGCAAACATGCGAGTTTTTAAACAGCATTTTTATAATAACTAGGAATACTGCAAATATTTCTTATTAATTGTGAGTTTAGATAGGAAATAGTTGTTTATTCTAGATTATCAAAAGACATCTAATGAAAAAAGCATCAAAGCTATAGTTGAAGGTAAAGCTGTACTCATTTACATAATTATTCTTATTACTTTAAGTGTCAATTGTTTTCGATTGTGAGATTTTAAACAATAAACTAGTAAAACTTAAATATATTGCTATAGGAATCTGAATGCTTAAGGAAAATCTAAATAATTCATTCTGTAATTCATAATTCTGGATGCTTGTTTGTTTGCACTGAATAAAACACGTTTTAACTTACAGAAAAATTGTTTCATGAAAAATATTTCTGTGTACTTTAAAAAAGAATGTTCTATAGTATTATAATATAACAAAATATTTTCCCCAATAATTTAGTTTAGAATTTTAACATTTGTTCAAAAACAATATTACAATGAAAAAAATTAACTGATCTATAATAATTATTTTACTAAAACTCCTGCCTTCGGTAAGTATTAGAAATCAAAGATATGCACTTGAGCTAGTACAAAACTTGATCAATATAATAATTAGCTTATTTTTAATTGAAATAGAAGTTCCAGTGAATAGTAGGAAATAATTTTTTTCCTTAAGAGATGATGCTTTAATAGTTTCTTAAGAAAACTATATACTGTACTTTATTAATATAAAAGTCTTTTATTTTCAGAACTGGAACATATTTCTCAGATTTTTGGCATAATAACATCAATTACTTTTCCTACACAACTTTTTGTTACTAAGACTCTAAATTTCTTATGTTATGCTTCCTAAAATTTCCCTGACTTATAATAAAAACGACACAAATTTAACATTTTTAAATGCTCTTCAATATGCAATTGCCTTAAAGGCAAACAAGGAAAATAAAATAAATATTCATACGCTCAACTTAATTATTCTATTTTGCGATGTAAGATAGAATATATAAGCCAGAACTTAAATAATGGATTGTATGTAAACAAATTTCACATCCCTATTTATTTTTATTAATCGCCTTATTTTCATGACCTTATAATAAGAATTACAGGCACTCTGTTTTATTTACTCATCAGATAATTCTCTGATTTAATTTCCACATTTAAATATATAACATCTCGAACATCTGACTCATAAAATTTTTCCATTAAAAGACAATAATTTCCTATGGTTAAAAAGACAAATTTTAAACTAGCATCATATATATCAGTCAAATATGTTTGTGCTTATGACTTATGACTAAAATAAATAAACTTTTGAAATTAAACATTATATATTTACAAAAAAAATAAGCTTTGTGTAATACAAAATTTTTCAGATTGATATTTCCTAGCATTATAAAACAATGTTTGTCGGAATTATGAAAAAGACTTCAAGGGAAGAACATGATGAGGTTATGGAAATTTTATCTAGCATCAAAATTTACATATTACTATTCTCCCTTCATTTTTTTTTAAATTTTGAAAATATAAAAAGTTATAAATATAAAAAATTAAGCTATTTTTCAGTTTTAATTTTGCTATCTATTTCGACCTTAAGCTATTTGTGAGTGTTAAGTTTGTTATACTTTTTATTCAATACCATATATCTATCAATAAAAATATTTAACTGCTCCCTTTTTATAATTATATAACATTTTCAAATTTTTAATCCAAACTTACAATTTATCAATGGTTAAAATAATCAATGAAATATTTATTAATTTCTAAGACCCAAATATTGCCGATAGAATAATTGATGCACGTCAGGGTCATCCATGAAATGAACCATCTCTGAATTTAGTTTAGTGAATATTTTGAAAATTGCTAGTGATTTATCATGTCGTCTTTAAAAATATTCTAAGCAAAAATATTATAAACTAAAAATATTCATCAATAAAAAATATCTAAAACTAATTTAAAAAATTAAATAGTTTGAAAAATTTTATTGAGCCAGAAAATCAACGAATCGTTTCAGAGTGAAATAATTTTAGATTCATCAGCTTACAGAAGTTTTAATATGAATTCTCATATTAAAAAAGTTTTAAAATGAGAACTGTTCTGCTCACGCTTTTTAAAAATGCACTAACCAAAATGCAATGCTAAGAAAGACCAGAGATATTTCAGCAAGATAACACTTTATGTTTAAATCAAATGATTGAAATTACAGGCTCCCCTGAAATGTGGATGAGAACAAAATCAATAATTTGAGCAATTGTTATTGTTGGCTATAACTGCTGTTATATTTCTTGGCATAAAATTAAAATTACTTTGGATGCTTCCTTGGGGTATAACAATTCATTTGGTATCCACATAGTGTCAAAATTGATCTGGTGAAACAGCACGTGGCCAGTGGCTGTGCAAGCATGGATCACATGTTTTTGTCACACATCCTGTAAACTGTTTCATCACAAGCTATACTTCTTAGTCACAAAGATAGTTTTTTCTGGCAATAAAATGAAGTTTGTTACCAAAAGAATGATTCGAAATAGGTTAACCGAATAGATTTAATGAAGATTGTCTCTACAAACTTAACATAATAGTGTCTGTTCGTTGACATCAACATGTTTTTCAGATTGAAGAATATGGGAAATTGAATATCAACATTTAATTAAAAGCAAATGGAATCAAGTAATGTTTACTTACAAGTCCTGTCTGCAGTATGACATCAAATTGTTCTGATGTGTAGGGAAAGGGATACTCAAAAAAACCCTTTATTTATTCTGAAAAATTAGATTACTGAAAAAGTAGATTGATATAATAGGGAGTAAGCATAGATGGATAAGGACATGGATTTCATTTAGAATATCAGTGAATAATTCCAAATGTGTTTAGTAGTGGTATTGATGCTTGTTGACGAAAGTCACATAGCAGTCATTGATAATGCCTTTTATCAATGCAAAGCAATGCTATATTTTATACATCTTGTCTTCTCAACATCATGCTTAAAACTGAAACCATACAGTAATAATTACGGAACATCCCACGTGATTTCTTAAATAAATTGTATAAACATGTTTGAGACATTCTAATGAACCATAGCTAAGAGATATTCTTTCATAATAACCTTATTCCATCTACGCAAAACAGAGTCGCACCAATCTTAACTCTTTGAATTGTCTACATATCATGAGCTCGCTGTATTTCGAAACAATATTCTGTAAGTCCTCAATAAATAATCAAATTGATGGTCTGAAGGATCTTTTTAATGTTCCTCATCGTGTTAAGGGATTAAAATTCTCTTATAACATTCTTTTTCTCTATCACGTTTTGTTGCAAATGTACTTTCCATTTTATAACCATGCTTAAGTATTTCAAAAAACTTTAGTTGCAACGTTTAAAATTTTCAAGAACAAGTAAAATATTGTCGTTTAATTTATATAGCTAAATACTCTGCATTTATTCTTTTATTTATAAAACAATTAGTTTAATCAATGAAGGATTTACTAGACAAATGATTTTAAAAACAGTATTGTCATACTGTGTTCATTTTTAAAAATTTGTATTTTTTAAAAGCTAGAGAGATATTTATTTAATACACGGGTTATGGAAAAAGAAGTCTGTGGTAAGTTAACTTTAGAATAAAAAATAATTATTAATAATAAAATTGTTTTATTTTTAGTTGCATCTTTCAGATTGAAATCTTGATCCACTCAGAAAATTTTTAAGTGAAATCCGTATCTCAATAAGCCAACTTATGTAAAAGTAGTTGTTTCGACAAGTGTAAATACTTAATGCTCATTTTCATAACATGTTCAATGTAATAAAGATTCTAATGAATTCACAGCCCCGCTAAATAGTTTAACTGTTTAATAATTTATGAATGTAGCTCATCATTTTATTAATACTTTAAGTTTCTTCAGTATTTTAAGATATCTGAAAATAAAATTTCAAATTGAAAACATTATAAATATTTAAAATTAAAAAATAATGATAAATAAATAAAATAATATTAATTAAAGAATTTTAGAGTGTAGTATAAAATATATTTATCCCTTAAAATAATAATAAATTTTCTTAACAAGACAAATATTAACCAGTAAAAGTTTTAACTTTGATTTGCTTCAATAAACGTGTTTTCTTCTGAACTATTTGAGTTACAATATATATAAATGTAAATCTAAGATTATAGTTTAATGTTTCCTCATTTATTAATAACAAGTAATAAATGTATTGTCAGTGTTTATCCCATAAACTGTGTGTGTGCTGAAACTCATATATTCACTTAAATAAAGACACTATCATGAAAGTTACTGATCTTTTAACAAATATGTTGAATAGGATTTTTTAATAATTATTTTGTAATCAAACATTGTGAAAAATTCTAAACATAATACAATTATTATATTTTAAATATATTACTTTAATTATTAAAATAAATTTATTCATATATACATTATTACGCAGCAAAATAAAGTATTCGAAACAATGCTGCATCAAAAAGGTAAATGTACAAAATGAAAGACGCAGAAATGCGTATGTTTTTACGTATCAGTTGATTTTATGAAGAATTTTATGTTTTAAATAGCAAAACATTGCCGGGAATATTCCCAGTATAGTGGAATAACAATTCTTTTGTAATGTATTATATATTTTTTAAAATGTTTAAAAATAAAACGACATATACTATTTTGTTTTTATTTTGTAAGTATTACAAAGAATAACTTCAGTGCTTCCCTATACTTTTGATGTTATAAAATCTTTTTTATCTTTAAAAGTGAGTTTTATGTCCATTATCTATTTTATCATTATTCATATAAACTGAATTTCACTCTATAGAGAAATTGAAGTGCAAGGCAAGAATAAGGGTTCTTAAAACGCATGTAAATAACAATAGCTCATGCTTCATGATAATATATTTTTGGTTTATATATAATACGGTGATTAGTTTCATTAATAACAATCGCTTTTATAAATAAATTTTTAACTTATTCTAATAAAAAATTTAATTAATTTATTTTAACATAACTAAGTTGTTTGTATTTATATATTGAGCAATAAAATCAAAATTCTAGTTTTAAATGCATTAAATTTACAAAAGTATCGATAAAATATCATTTAGTGAAATAAATGTGAATGTTACTTGTAAAATCATATTTCACACGTTTCGCTTTTTATTGCATAAATACTTGCTCGCATGATTTTTTCCCCCATTCTCAGAGTTAAGAATTTGAAATAAGTTAGAGTTGTAGAATAAATTATGAATTAAAATTGATAAAGATTTTAATAATAACTTAGATAGAGTTAATTGTAGGTAATTTATTAACAGTATTTATTTTAAATTATCATTTTTAAATTTTTAAAAATAAATATTTGTTGATAGACACAGAGGGTAATCTTGTATATAGCTGTAATTTTGAAAGTGAGTTACAAGATGGAGAATTAAAAAATTGCCTATACTCAATAACTACATAAACTTATTTTTGACCCTTCACTTTTCCATCAGAACATTCAGTAAATTAAATAAGAATGTTAACTTTAAAGACCATCACGCAAAAAACGAATATGTAAAAATATTCAAGTAAAAAACGAATCATCTTCAGCAATGAATTTCATACATATCGCGTGTGCAATTTTAATTGACTGTGAGCAGCTGAAGTTTCCATTCAAATGGAAACAATGTGTACTAGAGAAGAGGGAGGTAGGAAAACAATTTTTTTTAATGGTTGCAGTTTATTATGGAAGGCATTGAAGCGCTTCAAATCGGAGGAAACGGTCAGCCACCCTTACTACCGGGTGGTGAAAAAATGAAAGCAGTGAAATGTCTGCGTTTGTTGTTCGCTTTGCCCCTGACATTTAATGAGACCTGCAAACGGATATGGTTAAAGAAGGGAAAGTAGTATTTCATTTCCCCATTCCGTTATGAAATCCAGTGCTAAATAGTGAACCTGGAAGTTTGATTATAAAATTGTGTTATAGATAGATGTCATCATATTTAGGTTAGATGATTTTATTCACTTTTTTTTAAATATGTTATCTGAAC
>JAPDSC010156695.1:0-12830 GCA_026290005.1 Latrodectus geometricus | reverse complement strand
AAATTCTACAGTACTATTTTTATCTTTTAAAAAAACAATAAACTAATATTTATAAAATATAAACTAAACTGAAAATTATTATGTATGCAGCTATATATATATATATATATATATATATATATATATATATATATATATAAAGTGATATCAAATGGGTTTACATTTATGTATGCTAAAATTATAAAGAAAAAATATTTTCAAATGATATGAATGATTACTTTCGATTTGATTTTATAAATTAACATTTATTTATTGTTAACTTAAGTGCAAAGCAAGTTCAGGATTTTCTATTTTAAAGAAGTTGCTTTCTTTTCTAAATTTAAACTGATTAAAAATAATAATATTATTTAGTCATAAATGTTTTGAATAAAATATTAAGTGCGAAAAATAATAAAATTAGAAATGAGATTAATCTTGTTTGCACATTTCATACAGAAGTAAAATTTCTCGGAACATATCCGTGGTCTGAAAAACAGATTTCTTAGTAAATTTATATTTTTAAAATGAACATAAGATTTTCTTCTTATAGCGTTTGTTTTTTGTGATAAAATGTAAAATAATGATATATATAGAATGTCTTCTACTGATTAGTTAAACAAGTTTCTTAACTATGAAATTATGTAGCATTTTAAAGTGTTAAAATTGTCAATTGAATTTACATTTATTAAATAATGTTATAAAGACTATGTAGCGTACGGTTATATATAAAAAGTAATCAATATGATAAAAAGTAAATAAGATAAATTTTGGAGTAAAACTTTATTTTGTGTACATAAAATATCAATATGATTAACTTACATTTATAAATAAAGTTTATAATATCAAATTAAATCTCGTTAAAAGCTTGAATTTTATTATTTAAATTTACTAACAAAATATGAAAATAGTTTAAAACAAAATAGTTATAAATTTAAATTACTTATCTCATTTTTATAAATATATATATATATATATATATTAAATTGCCGGAAATAGAATAAAAGTATTTATGACATGTTTAGAATGAAAAATATTAAAAAATGATTCTTGTTAAACTTATTGCATGAATTATTTAAATAAAATTTAGTTAAATAAAATAAATTTTAAATAAACTTTTACCATGAAATAATTAAAACCAGCATAGATTATGTATGACTTGAATATACTTTAAATTATTAACTTAAAAAATAAAGAAATTCCTTTTCCAATTTAGAATTTTGTGTGTTTGTAAATTTTAAAAAATATACAATTAAAATTCCGTCACAAATGTATTTACAAATATATTTTAAAGTATATTAACATTGTTTATTGAAATATCTCTAGAGTATATTAAGATAAACTTTAAAAAAATATTATTTTAAAATATTTTAAAGTACACTTAAACCTAATGGTATATGAGTAATATTGTATTAAGTTACATTATTTTTTGCTTTGTAAAAATAAATATTTTGATTCTTTTAGTTAAGAATTAAATTAAATATAATTTATTTAACGTTTTTATACAGAATCAATATTGTTTTTAATGAAATGTTAATAATGATTCTAAATTGTAACATTGTAAAAAGTAAAATTTCATGGAGATTTAAATTATATAAGAGAATATTTATCAAGAATATCCTATGCGTAAAGCCTTCTTTTACCAATCAAAAACAAATTTTTGCTTATAGCAACTTGTTGAAATATTTGTGACTGTCATCTCTATCATTCTATGCGTACAATTCAAATTTTCTTGAAAAGCGAAAGTGGTTTTTCTGAATGCTGAAAATATTATGGAAGTAAGTTTAGAGTGAAATAAAAAGCATTGTGGGAAATATCATGAATATCAATATCGTATATAAATGTAAGAGAGGGAATATTTCATAAAAAAGCATTTTAAAATTTTATAAAATTAAATAATTGCTGAATCAGAAAACGATTCGAAACATTTAATACCATCATTTTCTTATTTTTGCATCAAAACTTGATACAAACTAAATGATATCGAGAAAAATAATTTATTCAATCAGAAATATTTATTATATATGATTCACAAGAAACATAAGAAACATAACCATAACATATCCATTTTCAAAAACAACCTATAATTGTTTTTGTATTCCTTAAATCTGCAATTTTGATAGCCACAGAAGATATAATAAAATTTCAGTATTTTATTCACTTAAAATTAAACTATAGTTCAAAAATTAATAAATAATTAAATTAATTATATAAAATTTAAGCATATATAAAAATATAATTGAATTTTAATAATACGGATTTTTGTTTTATGTCCTCCTGTAAGAAAGAATTATATTTTAAGATAATTTGAATATCTAGTTTTATCAAAGTAAAAATACTTAAATAAAAACGACACACAGAAATTTTAAAAAATTATTATCACAAAATGCACTTTATCTTTGCTCTTAATTTTTTTACTGATTTAAGATGTTACCATTTTCTTTTTTTTTTTTTTTTTTTTTTTTTTTGTCAGAGAATAAAGTAAAATGTTTGTTCCTTTTTATTTATTTTTTTTAATTAAAATTGCATCTGTCATAATAATCTTTTCATATTATAAATTATAACTTAGCATAATTTTGGATCAACCTAATAACTTATATTAATTCATTTCTTTACAATTCTGAACTTATAAATGGCTTACAGATTTATTTTAAGTTTTATTCTAAGATGCATAATAAATCTATAATTCTTCTTCAAATTCTTTGAATGTATGCAATGTTTAAATTTTAATTTGTTAATTCAGCAGTTTTCAGTTTTATCTTTTGTTGAAGACAAAAAATCCCTTAAGGAAAATCCTACTTTGCCTTTCTGAAGCACGGAAAAAAATACTTTGATTCTTAGCACTTTTTCTTTTTGCACGTTACTATAAAAACTCAAGTTCTTTGTTAATTTAAATCAACTGTGACTGTTTTGTAACTTTATCTTATCTGCCCTGCTTATGTGGGCCAAGATTCAACCTAGTCTTCAATTAGCTGAGTCATGGGAATTCAGTCAAATAGCTTTGATAGGCAAAATCTAACGAAGGATTTCCTCACCCAAACTTTTTTTTTATCTCTTTCCAATAAAATGATTGTTCAGTGAACATTTTAAGAGTGAGCCTCAAGCAATCACATAAGTTCAACTGAATTGCCATTTTTTTCAATTTTACAGAAGTATAGATTTTTTTTAACTTTGAAATTCGGGGCATCAACTTTAAAGAGTTCCAATAAAGTTATTGAAGTATATCATAATTAAATAAAATGGCTTTTAAAAAAAAGAAAAATTGAAACAAAGCAAAAAAACTAAAATTTATGCTCTAATGTCTTTAGAGTATCATTATAATGAAGAAAAAGTCCCCGACAGTTTACGACAAAATAGCTATTTCAACTTATTCTAATCTAAGGAGACAATTAATTTGTCTGTTCTATAAAATCATCAGGCGTTTAAAACAGTTTTGATGGATATGATTTCGAGAAATATATGTTCCTCTTTTCCATCGAAACTAAAAATAAATAAATAAAATGAAAATAATTTACTGGGAGAGCGGAAGTAACGGACCAGCTGCGTTCAACTCAATCATTAAAGACAGATTTATAATTTGATAAAAGAGTTCAAGTGAATACCGGTCTGACTTTAAACTAGAAAATATTTGTCTAAATTACACTAAATGCAACTTTTTGTAGAGCAACTGAATTTCTATAATTAGTAAAGTTTTCTTATATTTGATTACAGTGCTAAAGATAATTAATTTTCCACTCAATTTAACCATGTTTGAATTCCAAAATTGTTTGAAATTAAGACAGTGCTTCATAAAAGTGATCGAATATTTCAAAATTCTATCAAATGTTGTCATACATAAAACTGAAAATATTTCAATAATACATTATAATGCTTTTATGGTATATATGAAAAGACCTGTTGAATAGGAGAAGGAAGTTTTCAAATAACACGAATATTTGAACAGAAAGAGATTGTACCAAATAAATGGTTGTTATTTTGATGAACAATTTGTGCTTATTTAAACAAGTGTTCACTCATATGGTTATTTTTTGCTTTTAAAGTACAAATAAGGAATATTTGGACCCTATCTACAACAAAACAGTGTGATTCAGCATTTTCAAAGATTTACGATTGATCTAATGAACTGTTCCAATGAGCATCATATAAAACGTCACCTAAAGTCGCGAACAATGTTGTTACAAAATAAAATATTAATAAAATTATCTATTTGAGAATAAACTTGTAGGAAGTTTTAACATATCTTGCTTTATTTGGATTATGTTCAAATTTATTTATTAAATAATTAAAGATTTATTTATTGTTAATGCCAAGAGTTAATAATTATCGAATGGGATGCAATGCTATTCTCTTTTCAGAATTTTAAAATAAAATTTTTTCATAATTGTTAAATACCTTTTTATTTTAAAATATCTTTGGGTATTCTGAAATACCATTATGTTAAATTATATTTTTGCAAATAAACTGTGTCACATTTTTTAAATCGTATATTGTACTTTCTTATTCCTCATAAAATATACACTGAGTTACAATACGAAATGATTTGGCGTCAATTCGGTAATATTTGCATTAACGTTCCTACAACAAATACCGCTTCGAAACAAAATTTTTGTAAAAAAAAATAATATTTGTTACATTTTCCCAAAAACGATGTAGGCCAAAAAGGTCAAAATATGTCAAAATATATTTTCAAAACTTTTAGTTCTTAGCAGTTTATTTTTTTTAATATTTACGATTTTAAATGCATTATATCCCTTAAATATCTATAGGGTATAATTTCTTTGCTATATGTGGACTAATATATTTTCATCTTCCCATACAGTTGGAACCTATATTTCATTTTTAATACTGTATTCTCTTAGAATTATATTTTCATTATTTGTTTTTTGTTATTATATGGTATATTATAAATATTTTAATGGATAATTGTTTTCATTACTTTAAATATATTTATATTTAAACAGTATAATTCGATTAATATTCAGGAAGGTACAGACAATTATTGCAAAATTATTCGAAAAGGTTCATTTTATATTTGCTTTGAAGTGTACATTCTTATATAAAATAAACAAATTAAAATTTGCTCCTCAAGTTTTGGTTTTCAATTATTTAATAAATAAAATAATTTTAATGTAATATGAGATCAATAAGTACAAGTGGACACTATCTTTTTATAAATTCACATAAATTATGAGGTTATAAATTTTTGCAGTATCATTTCATTTAAAATTGAATTATTTGTTTTAAATTTGTTTTAGTGTCATTTAGATTATAATTCTAACATAAAATCATTTTTAATTAATTTTAAAGAGATTTGATTTTTGTAATTAAAAAGCTATTTCTTTAGGTCAAATATTCATGCAATCTAAACAACTATGGAAAACTTTTAATCGAATTCATAGAAAATGAATTGTTCTACAATTGCTTAGAAATCTTTAAAATTAAATGTAAACTCCTTACAAATTTATCATTAATAACCTGTTTCAAACAAAGTTAATGAATGGCTAATGGTTTGAAATTACTTGTAAGAAAAAATTTTAAATATGAATTATCAAACTTGATAGGGTTAGTTTACTTAGAGTTAATTTATAAATAAATATATTAATCCCTATCACATGCTCTGCATATTTAATAAGAATTTTCTCAAGAAAGATATTTTACAATAGGTATGAAACTTGTTCTTTGATTACACAAAAAAAAAACTTATATAACAGAAATCTTTTTAATAGCAAGTGAAAAATTTGAAATGAAAATTTCGAAGATGAGCAATTATCAAATGAAGGACTTTATTGACCAAATTTGTTTCATGAATATCATCGGAAACCAGAATCAAAGATTCTTTTCTCCTTATGAAAGTAATGGAGAATAGAATTATATCTTATTTCCTACCATTTTTGAATACCAATAACTAAAATTGTTAAATTAAACTTAACTATTTTAGTATCATGTTCCTATTAAAATCATGTTCACTGAAAAATATCAGTGAATATGATTTTAAAAATAATATGTATTAATTTAAAAATATATTGTCCCTATAATCCGAATAAAATCAAGTCATTCGTACGAGTTGGACCATAAATGTATTTAAAACCATGAATTCAATCATTCTAAATTAATTTTAATCATTGAAATTTCATGCAAGTCCCGGTCTGCTTACTTAAATATAAATACTGCAATAAGCCTTGAATACATCACGAACAACTGTAATGGACTTCAAACCCCCTCAGAATTTTCATACTTAAAATTCTGTGGGGTTACTAAGAAATATTGAAACTATAGAAGACTAAATATATATTTTTACTTCTATTTTAGTTATCGATTCTGTAAAAAAAAATTATTCAAAATATATAAATAATTTTGCACTGTATCAAGAATTCGAAATAATATATAGATTCTTCTTCAATTGACTAATATGATACGTAGTTATATTTAAAATTTTCTTCAAATTAAAAAATGTCTTTAAAAATCGTATTTCTATAAATATGTACAAACAATTATGATTTTAGTCAGAATCATCATAAGCAAAAGTCAAACTGTACATTTAACCAAAAAATGATAAGAAAAATTTATTTAATTAAAATAAAATCAAAACAAAACTAAATTTAAATTCTTAGTTTATATTTAATTGTTTAAAGTTCGGAAAATCAAATTATGCATGTTGAATTCACACATCATCTGTTTATTTTTATCATTTCAGAAAGATAAATAAGATGGTATGCGGTTATGATTAAGTAGTTAGCCGCATGACCTTCTGCCTAAGTTCCGGAATTCCAGAAAGGATTTCAGAGACGATTTTCTGAAGCAAGAAAAGATCAGGGAATGATTTGAATTACCGGAAGGCTTAAGAATAAACTCAGATTATTCCCATGGAATCGAGGTTTTTATAAGACCGCTAGGCATGTGTCAGCAGGATTTTTAAACATTAGAGATTTAATCTAAATTTGAATTCGATATGTCGGTCTGGTTTGTCATTTTTAATACGCTTTTATTTAAGTAAATAAATAAAGAATATAAGCTGGGTAATTTCAGTAAAAGTATAACACATAGAATTTTTATCTCAATTTCTTTTTATGTTTTATTTATTAGAAACTTTTATTATATACAAATTTAAAATTAAATACATACTATATTTCAATGTTTTACGTATCAAGAAAAAATTATTACAATGTAGTTTGTTGAAGAAATTGCATTATATGTTATTACTTTTACAACCTAAGTTTTCTAAATTGTATTTACGTTGTGCTGTATTATATTTCATTTTTTATTATTTTTAAAATCAGCTTAAACTGAAATAGCCGTCATATAATTTTGTTCATAATAATTTAATAAATCCGCTGAGCTGGATGGGCGATTTTCCCACAACATGCCATTAAAGATTATTAGGATGCACGAGAGAAATCGGCACACCCAAATACCTTATTTATATGGTATTGAAAAAGGTTGCATTAGAATCAAAACCGTAACATTTCGTCTAAGATTCTGAGCCATTCCCGAACAGAGATTGCACATGGATTTTAATAAATGCTTTCTTCGAAAAATAAAAAAAAAACATCATTTAATCTACTATTAGACAAACTGTAATAATTGAACTAATTTTTTTATTTCAGGGGAAAATATAGTATAGAATATATTAAATTAAAGATCTTAGACAATTATTTACATACATAACTGTTAATTCATTATACAATATGATAATTACTATTGGGATCCAATTTCTTTGAAATAAATGTCAATTACCATTTTTAATAACTGCTTGTACAGTGATTAATTCCATATGAATTGGTGTGACTGATAAATGACAGTTCATAGCTCAAATGATTAATTAATGGAATTAAATCAATTAAAAAATTTTCTTCTACAAATATTTTCTTCCTATTTAATATAATATATTAATACAAAAACATAAATTCCTATAATTTTTTTCATTAAAAATAACCTTTTTATAATTCTAAGTTTTAATATAAGATTTAGAAAATATCAATTTTTACCATTAATCTCAAAAATATAAAAATAAAATTCTAATGTAATACTTTTAGATTTTGATATTTAAAAAAGCAGTAAATAAAAATAAGATAATAACATTCTATTTCCTTGAAATTTGATAAAACTGCTTGCCCAAAATCTTTTTATTTCACAGCGCTTAATATTGAAATTTTGTAATTTGAAATCACAATAATAATTTTTATAATAAAAATAAATTGTATTTTCCTAAATCTAGAACAGCAAATGAAATATAATTAGATTTATTGAAATACGAATTTAAAGATAGTAGTTTTCCGGAAAAGTATTCACAAATATATTTAACCTGAAACATGAAAGTCATGAATTAATTATAATTAAAAAATTGTTTTATTAATCCTTGCTGTTTCCACCCTTGCCTATAATACTGTGTGTGTGTTTTTCTTGATTGGATTCGATAAAGACAACATGTATAATTTAGAAAAAAAATGAATATTATATTCGTAAATCTCATAGGTAATTTCACTAATTCACTCACAAGAATATTAATTTAATTTGGACTATCAAGATAACTTTTAGCGACTGACTCATCGAATTCTAAATGAATTGCTCAAGTATTGGCTGAGTTGGTAAGAGAGTATATACATTTTAAATACAATGATTCATGAATAACGTTAAGTGTTAAAAAACTAAAATAATGTTTAAATAAAAGCATAAAATTTAAAGTAAATAAAAAGTTTAATAATTTATTGTTGTGTATTGATTTTTTTTAATTATCTTTTTGACAGATAAAATAGAGAGAATAGATTTTTACTTAATGCTTTGATTCGATAAAACACAAAGTGAAAGTCTTAAACACGCATTTTTATGTTTTTAAAGATTTTTAAATTTATGTTTAAATATAAGTTCTATATATGTAAAAGTACTATATCATATCATATATTCAGACTTTTTACTCAATCATAGAAGTATGTTGCCTCAGTTACTTAATTACAGTTTTACACCAGTTCTGAAGAACTTTAATCTCTACATTTTTTTTAATCTTAAGCACTAAAGCTTTTGGGACATTGATAAGAGTTTCGCAATTAAGATGAAGTGTTTACTTTGAATTATTTATTTTAAATGAATAAAATATGAACAAAAGAATCTAAGTAAAACACATCTTGCTCAAATCATGCGTCATTTTGTTTCAAGTCGACTTTTATCCATCAAAGCTAACATCCTATTGTAAGACTGAGATCAGTTTAACTCTTATTCCTGACCCTTCATTATCACTTATTGATATATTGAAGGAAGTAGATTAACAATAAGTGCTTAGACACCGATGATAACATCAAAATCAACCTATTGTTTTAGCTGACAAATGTTTTAACAGATTTCTATGAGTCTGAAATATGAAAATTGGTCAAACAATAAGAGCAAAAATTTTTATTCGTTAAAATTTATGTTGAGTTACTAATTATGACGTCTATTTAAATTAACTTTATATTAAATTCCAAACAATTTAAAAAATGCCCTGATTATTTTTTCTTAAAATTAGGATGGCAATTATTAAATATTAAGTTCATATTTAGCATTACATTTTACAAGAATTAAATTTTGTTTACAAAATATATATCAAGAAACTAAACCATACTGTTTTTAACGATGTAAATTTCAATCTGTATAGGAAAACTAAGCGTTTCATTTTTCAGAGCATAAACTTGAAGTTTACTTAGAAGTTCTATGCATTTAATAAAATATTCTGGAAATATTATTAACCACTGATATTTATTACATGTAAATTCTAAACGTAGGAAAATAAATTTTTGTGAAAGATTAATATTTTGAATTTTTAACTAAATAAAATGATAAGTTTATCCTTATTCTATGATCATCCACTATTGGCATACAATTCCATTGCCTCAGTCTCAATGTTTTTATCTGATATAATATATTTTTCTTCTGAAACACACATGAGTTCAAATAACAGATATTCTATGTAAATTTAAATTAGATGATAAAACATCTGAATCAGTGGGCACCTTAATGTTCATTTTAAAATAACAACTATGTGGAATTGGTGTATAATCATCATCTTGTATTTCCATAATAAAAATTAATATTATATTAATACTTCAATTGCTAATTATCTTGCATATAATTTCCGAACATGGAGTTTAAAAGTAGCTCAAATTGTACATATTTATTCCGTGATTCTAATTGCTTTAAAAAAATTATGACAGGAAATATATAGGTGGAAAATTTTGTTATTTGTTTATTTTTGTGTCTTCCATTGCTGTAATGACACTTATGAACCCTTAAATTTATTTACATTTATATTATATTTATCATACATGTAGTTTAAAATTAGCATTATTCTGTGATTGAGCTCCTCAGAGCTTTTGTACAAGGGAACATTAATGGAAACTAACGCAAATTTATCATCGGAATTGTAAATAATTAAAGGATGCTACTTCCTTCAGTTTTCATCAGTAAGTTTTATTGTTGACATTAAATATTTTAAGTTACAATCACGTGGATGGCAAAAATAAACCGTTATCAAAAAAATTATATCTTAAACGTATATTCTTTGTTAAATATACGCTTATTTTAGAAACTGAGAGCGAAGTTTTTTAAATGAATGAAAAGTATCTCAACAAATAAAACAAAAGGGTTATTTTGAAAATAAAAAATATCTAGATGTTACTGACCATCGCCAAAAATCTTCACGGTCAATTACCAGTTTCTATTTAAATCTTAAAAGACTAAGAACAATTAGGTATACTCAATTCTTTTTAAGATGTTTTGTTTTCATTATTCAATCGCGTTGAAAACGCATTCACGCCTTCTTTTAAAACTGCATTATCGTCTGCTCGTGTTCCTTCATGAGAACTCAACCAAAAACGAAGAGAAGTGAAGCAAATCCGAACAAATGTCAAGTTGAATGCCAACGAGAAAAGAATTTGAAGCAAATTAGGTCACTTAATTAAGCTTGAAGGAAGTTCTGGAGAAGATGTCTCCCGCAGTGAAAGGAAGTGAAATGGTTCATTTTTTCTGCCTTTCGGATTCTCTAAATAAACTTTTTGAATATACAAACAACACGTAATAATCTATAATGAGAGAATGATTATTTTCTTCTTTTTTTTCATTTACCGCACGAGTTCGGAGACCTCTAACTTTGCCTTTAATTTTATTACGAAGATAATAAGAAAAAAATGCGACCTTGACCTTCGACATTCTTATAGCTGTGGTTAAATTGGAATACGTGCCCTTAGTGTTTGAGCATAATATGAATTATGCATAAAACTGTAAATGAGCTAATTACAAACCAAAGAGAATATATTAACTCATGTTGTGAATTAATTAACAAAAACATAAACTATAACCAGAAGCACAGGAAGTCTAAATGAAGCATAAAAATAAAAAATATTTTAACATTTTTCGCATAAAAATTCAGGAAATGAATAAGAAATTTATATTTATTCATTACAACTCTGCTAATGTTAAGAAATAAAACATGAAATATTAGTTAACTTTAATCTATATCGTTAACATCGATTATTACATTTACATGTCAGTAAAAATGCATGGCCTGATACAGCATTTCTATAATATATTTATTTATATATGAAGATAGAACTTAATTGTTTGTAAGAATGAGAATTGCAGGTATACAAGGGAGAAATTTTCTAAAACAGACAAATGTTTTCAATTTAGAAAGAGTTAAGTTTCTGTTTTTTTAGGCAAAATAATATTCAGAATTATTTTCAAAATGGTACTTAAAAAATAACACCTTTCTTATAATTTAGGAAAAATAATATATTAATCCATTTTAATTAAAAGTATCAATATTTCAAATTAAAAATAATAACTAAGAAATTTTGTTTTATCCTATTTTTTTCTCGTTTCAATCAATTTTGCAGTAAGATATTTTGTAAATTAGATACTAAAATTAGAAATTTCATAAAATTTTATTTTTAATTTGCTTTTATAGTTATTTTAAAGTTACTTGTAAAGCAATAGTTACTCTAGAACTGATGTATTTCTCTTCGTTAATTACTTTGATATTTAGTGTCATAAAAGAGGGGTTTTCTGAAAATTATTATTCTATAAACAATAAAGTAGTCGGTGAATTTTTAGTTTTAATGAAATAATTTCAACAATAGGAAAAATGCTCGAAAATTGTACATACTAATAATTGCATTAACTGCGAGAAAATTTTTACATCGACTGATATGACCGTTTTATAGTAATTGCATTGCAATCCGACGTATCATAAGAACTTCCAAAAAATATTTATATTATTTTAAATAGGTTGAATAAAATAATTCTAAAAAATCTTCTTTGAAGTATAATGATACTAATGCTATTAATGGTGATAATAATGAATATGAATAAGAGATAACTTTGAATCATAACTATGATTTAAATATTTGTGTCAAATATATAATCACTTTTAAATCATTTAATGTTATAAGACAGCAAGTTTACCATTTAATATGAACCAAACTAACATCCCACATGCTGTTGCCTATTTTTAAGACTAAAATTACAAAGAGCTATTAATTCACTACAAACATAAATTGTCTTTAAATCGAGAGAGTTTTTATTAGCATAACTTTAAATCTATTTTTTATTCGTAAATTATATTTTTTAAATGTTGTCCGTTTTAATTTAAGCTAAACTAAGTAACTATATAATGAACTTATTATTGACTGAAAATATGAATGTTCTTTCACTGTACCTCTTATGTATTCTTGAAAAATTATAAACAAAGCAAAATTCTTATCCCATACCCTTTTGCATTTTCTCTATTTTAATAAAAACGCATGCTTTATTATTATTCTAATTATTTTTGTCTTATTTATATTTATTATTATATTGAGGGCCTTAAGCAGAAGGTAATCCCTGGTAAT
>JAPDSC010156687.1:5404-23906 GCA_026290005.1 Latrodectus geometricus | reverse complement strand
TCATTAATTAAAACTTAAATTTTTTTGTTTTTCTTTAATTTTTTTATATAGGAAGAAATATATAATGCAAAAGAGAGAGAAGAGAGATGTTTCATAACAAACAAAAACGGAAATGAGTTTTACTAGTTTTTTAATGAAATATAGCAACAAAAACAATTCCATGTAGAAATATGCATTAAAATTAAAAAATAGAGTGAATATTGCTAATAGTGTCCTCTATACCAACTAATATAAATAAATATCTATAGCTATTTAAGTATGTATAGATAATTTTCAGATTCTTCTAACATAAAATTTTGTTGAATAGCTTCATAACATAAAGATATTTTTCCAGATGTCAAAGTTTTGTGTTCCTTAATTTTAATTTTTAAAGTTATATTTTGTGTTTGAAAATAATTCAGAAATAAAATAAATAAGAGAAAAATATATAATTTTATTTAGTGAATTTTATTTTACATTGTATAATCTTAAAACTAATAGTAACTAATCATTACTATGATAGGTTAGATTAAAGATAATTAAGATAATATTTAATTACACTTCTCTGACAGTAAAAGCTATGAAAATAAAATTAATTTTACACATGAATTCTTTAGTAAATATTTCTTGCATCAATTATTTATAGATCATTGTTTCACAAACCATAAACCAATCACTAGCAGACTTCACCTACGCTTTTCGTGAACACCTATATTAGTTTATGAAAAAAAAAAAAAACTTTTGAGGATGTTACGAAAACACAATGATTGTATCTAATTTTATGTGGGAGTGCACTCTTTGAATTTAAATGTCATACTATTAAAGCTTCATTAAAATAACAAAATTAAGGTATTTTGAAACTTGGTATTTCGGAAATTAGTATGACAAAAGAAAATAATGGATTAATTTAAGAGAAATGTTTTTAGAAAGCAAATATTGGGAATGAACAATATTTATTAATTTATGAAGTAAAAATAAATGTGTAAAATACGTTATAATTTTTAAATTTTAATACTTTTATCTCGTAATAAATAATAACTGGTAAGTAGATTGTTTATAATCTCATTTTAAGCAAAGATGAATGATAAATCGAAACTCTATTAATATGTCGGAAAAATCACAAGTAAATGTTTGTCCAGTAAATGTAAAATTGTTAGCACATGAAGCTTATTGTATGAATACATGAAGCTTCTTTTTAATGCTGATTAAAAGCTTTTATTCATAAACAAGGAAAATGTTATGAGAATTTAATAAAAAATGTGACACACAGATTTTGTTTTGTTTGTAAAAAAATTCCAAAAGTTGTCTCAAATGTAATTCTAGAGAGACTAATTTTGTAGCTACACATTAGTAAGCATTTCATATGATGAAAACATTTTAACCATTTATTTGGTTACATAGATAAATATACAAAAAAAATACATTTGATAAGTGACCACAATTTATTTTCTAAACTTCATATGTTCAGCAATTATATGAATCAAGAAAAATATATGATCAATTTAATACAATACTTTTCTTGTGTAAATGTAAAAATATGTATTTTTATTATTTACAGAAAATTAAAAGAATACGTTTCGTAAAGTAACGTGTAAAATTATAAATATAATATGTTAAAAGTGAGCTTTATACTTTAACTTGCATTTAAATAAATCACTTTTTGTAAAAGTATATTATTCCTTTCATGTATTTTAAGAAAGGAAACCTAAACTGTTTACCAATTTCCCCAACTAAGCTATATGATTGTTCCAATCTGTTTAGGAAAAATAAAGGAATCACAGAGAAAAATTATAAATTATCAAAAAATAAAAAAATATGTATACATATTTCGTGTATCTAATAGAATTTCATACCCAAAATAGTAAATTGTCTGATTAAATATTAGAGCAAACATGAAAAATAAATTCATTTTTATTATATATTTTCCTACAACGCATTATATAATCTGATAAATAATGATTTGTTAATATACATTTATTACAAAATGTTTTGTCATATTAATATTTTAGGAAATATTTAAACTAATTCTAATTGCTGTTAATTTCCATACCTAGAATACTTTTTTCCTTATTCCAAAAGTAATTTTGACAGGAAATTTCATGTTGTTGTTCTTCAATAGATAGTTGTAAAAATTTGATTCGACACACTTATAAAAAAACTATCTAATCTGAACTAACTACATAAGCAGAAGATGTCTTGGTTTAGTACAAGTCGAAATTCAGTGTTATATAGACTGCCTAAAAATGCATGAATAAGGAGTTCTTGATACACAGCATAAAATATGTAATTTTCTTAATTGAATTTAATTACTTTTTTAGGCAATAGAAAGAAAAAATAATTTTGTTGCAAAAAGATTTCATATTCATTAAGAGTTTTTAGCTAATTAGCACATTGAAAATCTTTTTCCATTCTGGAATTTTATAAACAATAATATAAGTATATTATTTTAAGTTCAAAGAAATTTCAAAAATATTTCTTAAACAGGATTTCTCTGAAAGTTAATGAAGAATACGGATCATTCATTATTATAAGATTAAAATATAAAAAAAATCATATTCAATTTAAAAATTATGTCACACAGCACACACATGCATCCATATGTGTGTGATTTTTCTTAGTTTAAGCAACAATGAAAATTTTCAGTAGATTGCCATGAAAATAATGCAATGTTCTTAGGTGATCAATAAACTAAACAAAAAATTCAGTAGAAACATCATTCGTAAGAAAATGCTTGGATCAAAAGTGTGCGGAACGCTAATTCAGCTCAAGATTACAATAACAGGAAGAATGAAGTCGCAGTTATCCTTTGCTGATTATTAGCTTTTCAAGAGCAAATGATGAGTTCTTTCGTTTGTTTAGGTTAAAAAATCGTCTGGAAGATTTCACACTCAGAAAAATGATCAGAAAGCTAGAGAAATGGTACAGTGTCACCATTTTAGCTAAAAGATTTGGGATCAAAAGAAGTGTGGTATCAGACCAAGGAAAATAACTGGAATTAGTGGCGATTATAGAGAAGTAGTTGAGCTTATAGCTTCCAAACTCAGCAAACCTTATTGCTCAGTAACTGTGTGCAATATCGTCAATTGGTTGGAGAGTGATCGCATGATTTAATTCCAAGTACTATGATTTATATACACCATTACACTGATTTTTTAGAAGCATAATGCTAAATGGAGGGATTGTTTGTTCTGCTTTCAACAGAGATTCCGTAACCGGTGATCACTGTTATAAATACGTGCTTATAATCTTAGGATATACTGGATTGAACTTCGTTTTCTCGGATGACATAGTGTGGATACACTAAATACTTGCTGTTCAGCAGGACTTGAAATTGGTATCATCACTGGAATGGATTTTCCTGCGCACTTCATTGATTTATATAAAATAGATCACGTGGTTGATGTTTTGAAAAGACGTCACGACACGATTAATTTATGCAGGAAACACACAATATTTAAAGGAAATGCTGATTCAAGAATGGATATTCTACATCAAATATTGTTCTAAAATGTGTCGCTGATTAAGAAGAGCATGTGCGATACAATTAATACAGTTGTTGTTGTACCAGAATGCATCTCTTTACCTAGATCTATGTTCGATTGTACCAATTGTTAGGAAGCAGCCTGGTGAGAGTCTTAATAATTTAAAAGCAGAGAATAAGCAGATGAGCTCCAAATACTTGACCTGTCACTTTCAGAGATATTATTTAACAGGAAGGACATTGTGACCACGAAATATTTAACGTGCTCCAGCCTCCTTTAGCGAACACGACACATATTCGGTTATGAAGGGAATCGAACTTATCACCTTTTGGTAAAGATAATGAAGCAATAACTAACCAGACCACCATGACCTAGAATTTATGCAGTTTATATTCTATATTATTGGATGTGTGGTTTTCTTCTTTGACGGACAAGCATACAACAATATTATCTAAATTCAATGCAACTTCTTTTTTTGCCTGATTCTATTCTAAATACGATTTATTCATTTTTGTAAAACTATGCTTCTTCTGCTTTCAAGTTAAAAACTTCATTTTCATTGAATTTCACGTTTCTTTGATGATTTATTTATGTCTATTGTCAGTTTTTAGACAAAGAATAATTGTATTATTTGTAATTATTGTAAATATTTATTATGTTTTAGTTTTTGATTTGTCTTTTCGACATTCATTACAATATGTAATTAAGAATGTGTTTAATTACTTTATTGCACTAAGTGAACAGAAAATAATATTCATATTTTTTTAGGAATTGTTGAAAAATAACATCTGAAAATATATAATCATGTAACAGAAATAAAACAGGTTTCTTAGAATGTAGTTAATAAATTAATCATTGTACATACAAATATATTGATAAATATTTAATTTTTTATCACATGGTAAGTTAAAAAAAACTAATTTAGATTTAAGATTGTTTCTAACCTTATCTAGTTAATATTGACTAATGCTAAATTAACATAACAATCTCTACATTGTATAAATGGTATGTGATACATTCTAAACTAATGGAATATACATGTGCAGACTACTGTGCAGTTGAAGCAATACATACTCAAATTAATTACTTTAATGTACCTTACAGTGGAATAATAATGCGATGCTTAGTTTGGATTGGCTTACATCTCTTACCTAATGGCTTGGTTATACAAGTACATTTGCAGCTGATAATGTAATATAATATATTATTTAGAATTACAAATGAATGTTACATTTATTAAGATATTGCTCATTCATTAAATCATTCATTATTTTATAAAGAAATCCACATTTTTGTAAGTTTAAAAATATTGCATCCTTTTTTGATTATATAAAAAAGCCACATTTTTATACCTTTTAAAATATTACATTTTTAAAATAAATTAATTTCCTCTCATATTAATTTATTTTATTAATTTATTAAATTATTATAAATTAATTCGAATATAAGTAAATTTCTGTAAAAGTAATATTTCAAAGTACACAAAACATCGAATCAAATTGTTTTCAAATAAAGAATTTTGAAAATGAAATTTCACATTGTTACTTTACAAATATGTTTTTTAAGAAGTGAAAGCTAATTCTACAGAAACTAAGGCAATTATTTTGATAAAACTTTAGTTGATCAGTAGATCCAACTAAATATTTTTCAAAACGTTAGCCTTGTTATAAAATAGTTAAATTTCGTAAATTATAAATATGAAACTTCGTAAAACTAACACATTTATATAATATAAGTATTTATGTTCCAATAAAATTCAATAGTCTAATACAAATTTCATTTTTGAAAATAAACCACAATTGTTACTTTTCTGACTAATGTGTATAAAATCATGGAACTAATGAAAGAAATTCTAGCAATAAATTTTAAAATGTTTGATTTGCACAAAACATAATTAAAGGAATTTGTAATATAATATATGTGTATTTGTAATACTTTGATGTAAAATTACCATTTTTTATATAAGCTATAAAACATTGTTTACAATACGTTATTCTCATTTATGCATTTAGTTTTGATTTCAAGATAAAAAGATATAAGATCACTTAAAATGATATAATTTTAAAATAAGATAGTATAAAATATAGCAGAAAAATGTTTTTGCAAGATACTTTAGCGATCATAACTGGAGAATACGCAAAATTCCTTTTATTTAAGTACATTCTAAATTTTTTAATATTTAAAAATATTTCAACTGACTATCAACATAATTACATTGCATCATTTCAAAATGTATACTCACTATTACTCAGTTGTCATAATGTAACTCAGTTGAATAATACTAGAAATTTGCCTTTTTTGTATAGCCTTTCATATACATTGTTCAAGAACTTATTTAAAAAAATCGTCCAAATTAAATCGATAAAGTAAAAATTATAATAAAGCTATGCTATTAATTTTGAGAAATAATTAAACTTTGCCACCCAGTACAAATTCTCTATCAATAAATCCTATCTAATTAAATAAAATATTTATCTCAACTGACAGAGAAAATTTAGAAAAATTTGATTTTTTGGCATCAATTCCATATATTTAATTTTTTGTAATTTATAATTAAATAAGAATTTTTGCCTTTAATGATTTATCCATACTTTCTTACTTACTAAAATAAATAAAACCTCATGTATTACCTTAAATGTCTTCATTATTTATTTCTTACAAATGCACTTCTATAAATGTTCATAGATGAAAATCTCACAAAATTATTTATTTAATAGTATTAGTTATATTTGAATGTACTAAAAAGTAATTTTCAAAGAAAATACTTATACTTGTTTTAATACATATATAAATTCTTTTCAATATTTTTCTTTATATTCTCTTAGGACTTCTTGGATATTAAATTAAAACAATGTATCCCAAAACATTATAATAGTTTTTATACGAATCCATGATTTTCTTTTAAAGTAATAATCTATATTATCCAGTTATTTATAAATTGTTTTATAAAGACTAAATAACTATTACTTAGCAGTTGGTAAAATATTCAGTAGTATTTGGCAGAGATTTGATTTCTCTCTACCATACATTTAGAAATATAAGATGTTTCAAATGTATATTAGATGAATAATACGATTTTTTTTATTTTACTAAAAATATTTGTCGTATCAATAAGAATCGTTTCTGATCTCATTTAAATTTTATTTCTTATTTAAAAATAAAAGTTTATAAAACTGAATTTGTTAACAATTTAATTTAATTATTGAATAATATTATTATTTATAATCAATATTTCACAAATTTTGATTTTATTTCTCATAAAATTATCTTCTATTTATATAATATTAAATATTATATCTTCGTCAAAAACATTATTTAATTTTTTGAAATATGATATATTTTAACTATTATATAATAATTTGTCATATGCAAAATATGTAATTAACACGAAACAGATTTTTCAAAAGAGAATATTCTTAGATACCGTTTTTGAATAACTGCACATAATTATAAGCTTTAATAATAAATTGTACAAGCCTCATATTGATAATTATTTTAATGTAGTCATAAAACTTATTATATGTATTTAAACTTATCAATAAGTGTTTATAAAATTAATAGATGTTATAAAGATTGTATTTAAAGTTTAGCATGTAAAAGACAAATAATTAATCTATCACTACATTTTCTACCCACTTTAATGATAGTTGGAAACATTTATTACATTTTCCTTACTGTCCAATCTGCTCAGTGTTTGGACACTTGCATTATATGTGATAGATTGGGACAGTAATGTAATTAATTTTCCTTGATAAATAATTAGGGTGTTTACTTCCCAAGGTATTGTACTCTCATCAGAGATTAATGCTGTTTAATATGACGTATATTTGACAAAATCTAAGAAAAGGAAGATCTTATGATAAAAGTCAAGCTAAGCAATTTACATAAAATTTTCGAATAAATTGTAAATAATACATTGCAGCTTTTATGAAGAAATGACTATCAAGAATTTATATAATAGTTATTACAACAGTAGTTATTTAAATTATAGGTCATTTTTATAATATTACTAAACACAAAATAAAAAATATATCTATTTTAGAGCACTGGTATACCTTTAAAATTGAAAAAGTTTATTATTTATATAAAATTTTAGTATTTTTATGAATTTCTCAATATTGTGACGCTATTGTATTTGTTGATTGTGTATTTTAAAAATTAATGATTTATTAATTGTTGTAAAAATTGTGCTATATAAATATGAATACATTTTAATCATGTGTTTATTTCTATACATTTCAATTTATATTGTTAAGTAATTGTAAATAAAGTAATGTTTTTAATGGGGGTATTTACCATGAAAGTTTTTATATTTTTCACAATCAACTTAAAGTGAAAGAATTATTCACCTAGTTTACTTAAGTGAAATAATTGTACTTGTAATCATCTGTGTTTGCGCTTTTGTAATATGTTGCGAGCTTAATATTCTGTAATTATGTTGGAAACATGTTTTGGACATTTTCTGAATATTCAATAAAAAAAAGGTTGCAAACGTATCCATGTTTATTCTAGTTCTTGACATTCCTTTGTAGAGATATGGTGTCAAAATAATAGTATAAATATCTAATCATATTAATTAAAATATTTAGAGATTTAATTAATTTATGTATATATTCGTGTTATATATTATAAAAAATACATAATTAAACATTAATTTAAAGTTGCCTGTTTTTAAGCATTTACTTATACAGTTTCCCTTTAGTGTTTGTTCTAAAATACTAATAAATATTTGTACTTAGAGCAACTATGATAATTCGTTGTTTTCATCGAATTATTATTAAATAATTATTTCTTAGTTATTCTTGCATCGATAACAATACATTACTATTTTATTTACTAATTGATTTTGCTATAATTATATGAATTAAATGCTTCCATTAATTGAATAAAAAATACTATTAAATATAAATAAAAATATTAACACTATTTTACTATTTTTGAATCACTATATTTTTTAAATGATGATTGTAATAAAAATTGTCTTAATTATCTGAAATGAAATGAAAATACCTTAACTTTTTATCTTAGAATAGTGACTTGATGCTCTAATATTTTGCTTTTCATGTACTGATGTAAATGATTTTCTTCAGTGTGGGGGAAAAATACACTAACATATATTTTTATATAAAGGAATAGATTGGGGGGGGGACACTATTTTATGGTAGTGTCTAAAAATAGTGTTGTATTTTTATTTTAGAAAATGTCTATAATAGTTATTTTAGATAGTGTCTAAAAATAGTCACAATCTAAAATAAATATTATAGACATTTTCTAAATAGGTTTTCATTATTGTTTCCATTTTAAATTATTGAATAAACATATTAAAATTTACTTTTCTTTTAAATGCAAGGAAATTTGTTTAAAAACAACACAGAATTTACAATAAAATGGAAAGTCATATGAAACTGAAATCAAATTGCAATTAAAATGAAATCAACTATTTTTATAGTGTAATAGAGTTGTGAGAAAGCATTTTATTATTCCGATTATGCAACAATCAATGAACATTCTAAAAGATAAATTAAACTAATTTAATATATTCCCTTTAATTTTATTCCGAAAGAATTACTTCTACACTTATTATTATTATCAATACCATTTAAATATATTGTAAATGAAAAATCTTTCTTATAGATAAATAATATGATAAAATTTTGCTGTATATTAAAATGTTAATTTTGTTTTCTAGGACTGGCTTTAAAACATCAAAGCATTCATTATCGAGAAAACTCACGCAACTGCCATTCAAAAATGAGCTGGTGAACAATTACCTCAAAATGAAGGCAAGAACGTCAAAATTAGGTCTGGGTCGTTCATGAATAAAGTATTTCATTTAATGATTAGCGCTACATTTGAATAACTTTTGCCAATTTTTTTTTAAATAATATTGTTTGATACATTGATTTCTAATTTGAAATGGAAATGAAATTCTGTTTCACGCAATTTGGACGAAAGTATCATTTATTTAGAAAGATTTCCATTTAATATATTAAAAATAAATTTCAAAATTTAATTAATGTATATCTTAGAGTTACACTAATTTTTCATACATTTTGATTAAAATATAAATATTATTTAAAAAAAACAAATAGTATTAATTAATTATTAACTAACAAATAGATTTTAATTAGTATTAATTATTATAATTGAAATTAACTTTTAAGTTATAAAATATTTACATAAATTGAAAATTAAGATTTTGAAATTAAATTGGAATATACTTCTTTAATATAATTTTTAATATTTTAATAAAAACTAATTGATAATAACCATTTAATAGGGGCTTCGATTAAAATGAAAAAAACTGAATTGCTTACCTTCGATAAAATTTTAACGCTATATAGGATTTTTAATATATCAGAATATTATTTATTTCAATCAAGAATTAAAATACCATTATATACCAATTGTAACTTTTTACCTTATTTTTCATCATGTATTTTAAAAAGAGTTATCATAAATTTTGGCAGTAATATCTGATTCTATTATGTAAATATTGGATTACAAATAGATATATTTTCGTATCCTTTCATTGCAGCCATATTATACAAATAATTGTTTAAATATTTTTCATCCACTATCACAAAATATAAATATCTGTTCATTTCTTTCTTCTTTGGGACTGTTGTGATTTAGTGAGATAAAAATAGTTTAATATAAAAGTAAATTATTTATTTTCTTAGATATGCGCCTTTCTTCATTGTAAAAGCTATACATGACAATTTGATAAGTTATAAAATGCTATACTAAAAATCTTGTTTATTATTTTTTAGTTGTTATAGAACATCATTAACACCAATTATAAGTTCTTTCTTTAACTGATTTATTTCTACGGTTGATATATGCAAAATAATAACAATTACTATTTTGTTAAACACTTAGCTATATGAATAAACTACTAAAATTCTCAAATGTAAATAAAATTTTCTGAATAGTGTTACACATACTTTATGCTGACTTTTTTTTTAATTGGTTTATTTGCTGCAGTTATTGCATTTGAAATTTCGAAAAGTGTATGTTTAACTTAAAATATTTACCAAATTCTTAAGAATAAGGTTTTGTCTTGTCGTATCATTCATTTAGTTTGCGTGAAACTCAAAACAATTAAACAAATTTACATTAGGATGTTAGCATTGATTAGCATAATTTGTGTTAATATCGTAATAACTCCTCATGCATTCATAAAAGAAGCTAATTAGTATTCTATTTATACATATAAATATTTCAATATAAAAATATTTTATCACTTCTGACCAAAAAAGCTTATATTTTAATAGTCTGAACTAAAGTTTGCAAACGTTTTCAATACTGATTATTTTGCAAGAATTTTTCTAAATATATTATATAAATTGAATTTTTTGTTGTAATAAAATGTTTCATATATGATAAAAATTTATAAAATGTTTTTTAGCATTAATGTTCCGAGCATTAAATGTTTTCGTAAAATTGATTTATATATTTTAATTTTATGGAAAATATTCAACCTAGAGATGATTTTCATTTGTATTTAAAATTTTTAGTATAATTAAAACGTTATAATCTGTTAAAAGTATAAAAATATAAATCATATTAGTATGCCAGGTTTAAATTCTTATTATATAATCATTGAGTAATTAATGCTATAACTGCATGTTAATAAAAAAATTGAAATGAATTACAAAATTTTCAAACAAAATAATACTTAAAATAATATACATATTGTATATAAGTAAATCCATAAAACATAATATAAGATTAGAAAAATATCTTTAAAGTAATATTAGTCTCCATTTTTATTACAATATTTTTTTTTATTCTAGAAAGGATGTTACTGAACAATCAATAGAAAGTTATATATATTTATTTATTTGATTCAAATGTTATACTAAAAACAAAACAAAAAATCAATTCTAGGAAATATACCTATATTTTAAATATATAATTAGGAATTTATAAAAAGTAATTATAGATATTTGTCTTGATAAAAAATCATTTTCCCTAATAAATGAATCAATATTAATGTATGATAATAAAAAAAAAATTCAATTATATTGCGCTTGATGAGTAAATGACAATATTCTCTATGACTAAAGTATTTTCTGCGGGTTATTATCAAAATATTTTTTAATTAAACTTATAGTTTTAATCTCTAATTTCTGTGTTAGAAAAAAAGTTGTTTAAGTCTCAAATTTTCTTTAAATAATTCATATATTTCTTAGGTTGTTGTTGTCGTTTTGTGCCAGCTAGGCTGGCAGTAAACTCTTCCATTTTATAGTCAATATATATTTTATCAAATATAGGCTCCAAATGAATCTATATTTGGTGTAGAGTCCGACTTATTCAGTACACACATACCATAGGTACCCATTTATAGACTAGGCAATCATTCAAAACCCATTAATACAAAGGCAGGCGAGAGAGCGAGAATGTGATTCTATGCCTGAACAGAGATTCGAACCCAGGATCTCACCATCCGCAGTCAGGCACGCTGACAACTGGTCAGGGTGGGCGCATGATTTTTTTTTCAAAATCAGATAATTTGAAAATGTATCTTTCAATACTGACCATATTTATAATTTAATTTCTATTGTTAAGTTTATAGATAAATAACAACTTGAAGAAATATAGCAACAAATATATAAAATTGTAGTTATTTTGTAACCTTAGATATTGCTCAACGCAATATCCCTTGCGGAATAAGGAATTATTTAAAATAAAAATTTATTTAAAAAAAAGTTTTTCTTCCATTGTAAAAATAATTTAGGTAATTATTTACTTCTTGTTTATAAAGAAAATATATTTTCAATTTTGTGAAACAGTATTTTCTGAAGAACTTTTTAGTTTTTAACGCATAAAATATTGAGATTAAACGACTACAATGCACAATTTTTTCTCTGGTATCCAACCGTGCTTTCTTTGAAGAGTAATTATTCATAGTAGAGTAATTATTAAGTATTCATAGAAGAGTAATTATTAATAAGATTGTGTGATGAATATAAATCTTATTATATATTTTTTGTTTAACAGATTATTTTAAATTCCCATCATCCAAAAAACTGCATTACAAATATACAACAGAATGTTGTATAATAATAAACTCAATAAATAAATATTTTATTTTGAAACAATCACTTAAAATTTATTTATATGACTATTAAATAAAAACATTTTTTTTATTTATAGCTGCTTATTTTTTTATGTTAAATTAGCTGACTTTATAAATAAGGGCTTATAGTTGAAACTTTTATGACTTGTCAAACAACTTACTTTGTTGACTTATGGAATTCATTATATATCAAATGAGATTTGGTTGTATAAAATATATTAATCCTATTTATTGATAAAATAATTATTACTAAAGATTATAGAACAATCCACATTTAAGTACAATCTGAAAAAATATTAATGATAATTCGAAAACTCACATACACTCTTTTTAGTGAATTATCAGTAAATTTTAAATTAAAATCGTATCAAAAACTTTTTTTATAATATGTTTTAAATTAAATTAATTTTCGAAATTATTAAGTAAATTTTAATTTATTAACAAACTCAATTTATAAATGCATTTCTTAAATATAAAACTATTTTTATAAATACTTATATATCACAATTATTGAACCAATAGTTTGCAAATAAGAAATCAAAAGTCATATTTTGTTATCATTCCTCTGTGCATGCATTCCTCTCCCTTCTATAACATTAATATATGCATTAATTTGCCTTACACAGATATCTAAAACATTTAAATAAAAAAACTTCATATTATTTCCTAGTATTTTTAATGCCTGAGGAATTTAAAATTGGCATATTTTTACAAGAGTTAAAGAGGTATTTTTTAATAATACTTTTAAAGAATCAATAAATAATTTAGAAATAACATATAAATAATATTATATTGGAAATCTTGAATATCAAACATATAATTTTTGTTAAATTTAATATATGATCAGGAGAATTAGAGAAACTTACCCGCGAAATAGTTTATTTCATTACAAATTACCTCATTTGTAGAAAAGTAATAAAATGTAATAATTATAGTGCTTTCCACGAATTCCTAATTTGGTATATTTGTTTTAAGAATTCCTGAGAGTATTATAATTGTAAATATAAAATTAACGAATATGTATTAAACTTGTTAGTACAGTAAAAATAATCATTATCATTCATTATAGGCATTTTATTCATTCATTAAAAGAAATGACTTAGCTGTATCTAAAAAATCTAATAAGAAGATCGAATGTTAATTTAGAGTCTTCAGAATATTTAGTTTTAAATCAAATGTACAATGTTTCGTGATAAATGAATCATTTATTTTAACTAAAATGAAATTGTTCAAATAAAAAATATGAAAATATCGTATATGTATGATTGTATATAATTATATAAAGTGTAGAATTTATATAAATTAGAAAAAAATTCAAAATTATGTTTCATTTATTATTATGAAGATAGTTATTTTTATTCATTGAAAATTTATTTAGCTTTGCTTCAAGATAGAACTTTGGGAAAAGTTTAAATTCAATAAACAATACTCCATGTTAGTGATATTTTTACGAATGCTATGTTTGAGAAAATTTAGATATCATATTTGTAATTTAAATGTGAACTATGCATAAGATTAAAATTTCAAATAATTGCATAGCAATATCACAATTTTCATAAATGGGTATTCTAAAACTAAAAAAAAAGTAACATAATAAAATATATTCCGATGCATTCTTTGCCTATGTATTAACAATTCAATTAAGGAATAAATTTTAAATTCAAGAAAATTGAAGAGAAAGATGATAAAGTCTTGCTTTATTGAATATGTTAATTCAACAGATAGTCTTAGAATTATTTGTTTCAATTATTTTAAAGCTATCTGTTGAATGTATTCAGCAGCTAGCTTTAGAATTATTATTGACTTTTGAATGATTCATTCGAAAGAGCTTTCTCTATGATAAGCATTTTGCACGTTTATCAGGAAACCATAAAACTAGGCTTCGTTGTAAGTAAATCATAATGATTCTATCCTATAATTTGACCAAGTTGCATCTCGAATGTAGGATAAGTCAGATTAAGGCTTGAAATTTTCTATTTTCTTTAAAACACAGGTATTTTTGCTATAAATACATGCATCATTAATTAAGTAGGAGTAAACACTAATCCATTCATAATTTAATAGTTAGAAAGCATTTGTTTTATTTTTCCTTTAAGAATGAAAAATACTAGTTTATTTTAATCCATTTATTTTCTATTATATGTACGTAAATGTTTTTGTAATTTATTGCAGGATGAATCACATTGGTAATAGCGAACATGATAATTTCGGTGTATTAAAACAAAATAAATAATTGATAATAGAGAAAAGTAATTTATAAAAAAAAATCTGTTTCAGCTTAAATCTTACATGTAAGGAATTAAAATACATAGCTATAGAACAAGGCAAAATTGAACTTTTTCTTCTAAAAGTGGAACACTAATGCCTTGAAATTATCAATTGAATATTTCAAAAAAAGTTTGATAAATGGCTATCAAACTTTTCATCCAGTTGAAAACCTTCTGCAATCAAAAAATTTGTTGTTGTAAATCTAGATATGAAATAGAGAAAAAGCGAATGAGTTTACTTTAACTGACTTTTGAATAAAATGAAAAAAGATTTATTTTTAATTATGATTTTTTTTTATCTTACATGTTTTTTTTATATAATACATGCTTAAGAGTTTCTTAGTTGTACTTTATTCATAAACAAAGAACATCTTGGAAAGAAAAAAAAATTGCTCCTAAGATTTAACAGTTTTTCTTCTTAATAAACTTAGATATATAAAAGGAATTATTTATAAGTCTGTTTTTGTTCGTATAAAAGACCGTCTACTATATTGACATCAAAATTGATGGGCGTATCTATTTCGGAACAACATCAGGCGTATAATTAACTGGAAGCGGATCTTATGGCAATATGTATTGCAGAAGAGTCCAACGCACAGTTGAGGTTGCAATGCATTTGTCTAATTGTAAACATTGCATTTGTTTAATTGTTTTTTAAATGTAATTTGCTATATTGTTTGTATTTAATTGATCAAGTGAATTTAACATCTGTATCAATATGTGCATTATATATAAATTGTTTTTCAATCCCGTCTTGGTACGCTATTTTCAAAATTACTAAGTTTATATCAAGTGATTACTATGTGAAAAGGTACTGTGAGAAGAAATATTGTATTAAATGATATATATTAAATGTTCAGTATTTTATTTTATTAATGAAGTTACTTAACAATTTAAAATTTCATATGGTAATAACTTGAAAGATGCAATGGTCATTTTTTTTCAAATGAATAATCAACATGATTTAGACAAATATAATTTAATTTTTAAATAAATGTCCCTTAATTTCAAATCTACAAAATTAATAATTATCAAAGTCTGAAATTTATCAGTTTTTATTTTGCTTATTGTAAAAAAAAAGTGTTTAGTATAATTTCAGTAGTTTACTTTAGAATCACAGGAAAAAAAATAAAAATTATAATTTCGTTTAGAAAATGGTTTACAATTAAGTTCATAAATTCCCTCATGGCAAAACTGTACATTTAAAATTTTTAATTTTTTTTCATATTTAGATTTTAAAAAATTTTTTTATTAATTTATAGCAGAAGTAGCTATTTTTCTATCTCAATTTGTTCTTAAGTAAAATAGTTATATGGAACTTCGCATTTTCACTTGAAGAGGAACATATGTTATTTCAAATGCTCTGTTCTGAAAATTTACAGAAGTATAAGATCAAATATGAAACTAATGAACAAGTTGACAATAATCAATCAACCTTTATTTGTAAAATAACTTTACAAAATTAATTCTTCATAGAGTTGAGATGGTAACAGGTAATTGTACTGCAGTATCTTCATTCCCTTAATACTGAATTATTAATACGTGAAATACTTAATTATTTAAAATTGCAGACATAAAATTTCCCAAAAATTGGAATTCGATATACATTTGATAATGTTGAACTCCAATCAATATATATTTAATTCTAATTTTCTTTAATTAAATATGATTAAAAAAATTCAAACTAAATTAGAATAAATATTTCTTGATATAACCTGCACATTAATAAATAAACTGTTGCATTCATTTTGCAACGATACATTATTATGTCAATAAGAAAATCGGGATTATTTTAGTTTATCTTTAAGACCCCGAAAAATAGTATTAAGCTGAATGTTCTGGAAAATTGAATGGATAATTGGACTAGAAGAAAATTCCTTTTAATCAGTTGCTTAAAGATTATTGAAGATTGTCTTGAATAACTCATAAAATCTGCACAATTTGCTCATCTGCTCATCTGGAAAAGCTCACGAATATAGAGCAATGCAAAGGGTTTCTTTGAAATTTATTATAAGGTATGAGTTTATCTAAATACTTTCTTTCCCTCTAAAAAGAAACACGGATTATTTTAATATTTTCCTAATTACATGCATCAATAATTCTTCTGTACTCAAAATCGTGTTATTTGACGTATTATCATTCATAGCTTTTATGTGGATAATGTGTGAAAAAATGTAGAAATTTTTCAATATTCAGATCATTATGATTATCAGATTTCGCTCCACTGTAGTTATTTTTAGGTTTATAAAAAATACTGCTGATTAAAATACAGTGTCGAGCATTGATCACTTAAAATACTTCTATTGCAATCTGTACCAGATTGTTGTGAAATATATTGTTAATTTAATTTTCACTTGCACAGTTTTGTATTTTACTTTTACATAAGCCTTACAAAGATTTCAATTTATTTAATTATTAAATTTATTTATACAAAATGCTCTTATTTGTTTTAATATATTGATATTTGTAATTCTGGTTAAGTTTGAAGATATATTTAAGTTTCTGAATAAATCTTGTATATATTTATTAAATATATATATGCACATAAAAACGTTATTTTATCATGAATATTTACTTATTGTTAACATTTTCTAGCTAAGCAGATTTTCGTAATAATGAACAATGTAATTTTGTATTTCTCTGTATGTGAAGAAAAAAATTTCACTTAGCACATGATTTTTTTTAAACTAATATGTTGTAAAGTCTACACCCGGGTATAAAATTAAGAATGCTTTACCAAATATAAAATGCAAGGTATTTTATTCTTGACGTACACTAGAATTTGCTTAATTTTTTAACATTTCAAATCATTTAACAATAGCTTCGTATTTTAAGATTCTTATGAAAAAATAATACATCGCTTATAATTCTTATGAACAAATAACTACATGGCATAGATTCATCTTTTTCATTTTTCATATAAAGTGTTTCATTAAATCATTTCTCTGCATGCTAAGAATATTTGCTACTATAAATATATTTTTTTTCTTAAAATTAAAGTAATTTAATTGAAAAACAATGTGTCAGTATTTTAAGAATAAATGACTTTGATCTGAAAATATTTTCATAATATTTTCATATGCTCAAAATATGGTTGAATCTTAACAAATATTAATATTTAAATTAATTACTCTTATCCATTTTTATAATCTGATGTAAAATGTCAATTATTCATCAACCTTTTAAAAAATGTAAAGTTAAAAAAATACAAATAAAAATGTATATCCATGATCTTTATATCCATGTTAATGCCATAAATTATTTTCCCATTCGTAATTATTAATAATTAGGAAATAATAAAAGTTTTAGATAGGTATAGATGCATCAAATAAACTGTGGTCTATTATTTGTTAACATTATAAAGAAACATTGATTATTTATTTATTACATTCATAAATAAGTTTAATGGAGTCAAATAAGTATAAATTGATGTATCGTTATTCGTATTTCAAATCTGTAACCAATATATCAAGAAATGTGTCAAAAGTAATAGCTAAATATTTTGAACATCACGTCATCTGTTATAATGATGGCTGATCTATGGGGAATTATAGAAGACGCTGTTGACCAATCCAAGTATTTAAGTACTAATGGACAGAGTGTCGTGCAATCGACTTTCATTTTAATATTCCCTTCCAAAAAGAATGATAGTATGAAAATTCATTGACATAACACAGATAAATTTTTAA
>JAPDSC010156680.1:0-38783 GCA_026290005.1 Latrodectus geometricus | reverse complement strand
CAAGTTGAACAAGTTACTTAAAATTATTTTGAAAACAGAAAATGAAATGTCAGCAAAAGTTTACGAAATGATTTTGCGATGTACTTTAACTTCTTAGAAAACATGTCGAATTTCATTTTTTTTAAAATTTTATTTTATTTATTTTTTTTTTAAGAAAAAAAAAAAGAAATTGGAATTAAAAGAATGCAGTCAAGTAATGAAATATTAGCAAAACAATTGATTCTCGTGTTTTTGAAATGAACGCAAGATCTTAAACGAAACTAAAGTTTTGTTCTTTGGAATTCCTGATACACAGACAAGGAGGACTGTACTTTGGAATCTTCTCAATCAGATGCTTTATCGAAAAGCGTTGCACTTCGGATGTTTTATCTTAATTATTTACAAAAAGCTTTTTTATTTTACTTTTTATGATATAAATAGGCTTTATTATTTTTACTCATTGATATGCCTTTTTTTTTTTTTTGACGTAAAGAGTTCTCACTTTATATTAAGTTTTAAGATTAAAACTTGTGCTTAGTTGTCTTATAGCTAAAAATTACCATACTCATTTGTTCTTTTGTAACAGCCAATAACGCCTTGCATATATTATGATAACACCTTGTTTCCGAATTTATAAGTTCTAGAAAAATATGCGTGTAATCCGTTTGATTTGATTGTATAGCACAAAGTCCAAAACGGGGACTATCTGCTGCAAACTAAGAATCACGAGTTCTTTGAGCGAATCTATAAGGTAGTAAAGAGCAAATTTGTAACCTTATGTAATTAAAATATTAGAAATTTACAAAATTTTGTTAAAAGTATAAGCATTGAATTAGCAAAAATTTGAACTAATGAAAGTCAGACAAAACTAAAAAACTAATCGCATATTAAAATGCAAAAGGATTGGGACAAGGAGGTTTACCAATGAAATCTCGGAACAATAAAATCACTCTTAAATAGGTACAATGGAACAATTGAGCGTGTAATTAGAATTTTATTCTATTTACGAAATTCCTGTATGAGCATTATAATTTATTCTCTTATTGCTGTAATAAAAAATGGGAAAATATATAAATCTTGAGTTATTATAAGTCTACCGAAATTGAATTTCCTTTGCAAATTATTAGATTCACATAGTTTAAAAACCAAACTTAAATCGTATGATTAAGAACCAAATGAGTGCAATGTTCTTACTATTCAAACTGGCTGGCACAGACTTTAAAAAGGGCGTTTAATAACATTACCTGCTGGTATAAAGGGCAATTCTATTTACGAATTGCATTCAGCTAAGATTCTAAAAAAATCCTATCGCAAAACAAAATTTGTTTTGTATCATCGCTGTAACCACACCTTATAAAAAAAGTAGTCCATTAAATCGAAATAGGATTATGAAACATTCGCATGAGGTGTAAGAATCGAACCCGAAACTATTAATCAAAAGATTCGATTGTTGAGCTTCTAGCTATTCCTGTGGCATCCAATAACACCTGTTTAGAATATATCTATTAATATCTACGTAAACTTTTCTAACTAATTTTAAACAATACGAATAGAACAGACAGTTTCCAAATTACGAAGTTCTAATTTTGAACCTAATTTGTAAATTTGATTATATGCTTGAAACCTTTTGAATCTGCGTCCAGGTTTGGTTTGTCATAATGGTCAGTTTCTACACACAAGGATTAGACAAATCTATAGTTTATATTCAGAAGCATTACACACATTCAAGCCTAAAGTAGGATTCGAATCCACGAATTGTTTTAACATTTCGTGGATAAAGGGTCTAATCATTTGGCTTGAGTCTGGTTAAAATTGAACATTCATTTTTTCTTCCAAATAACTTAAGTTGGTTATAATTAAAGAAACCCACAAATTAAACTTAAAAGTGCACTCATAACTGCAAGAAATTTTTTAAACAATGATAACATTAGCGGTTTCATTTAAGGAAAAGATTTAACAAGTTTGAAAATTAATGTTCATATTCTAACTTTTGTTAATTAATATTTGAACTTTTATTCAAAGAAATTCCATTTAAATGAAGTGAGCAATATGGCAGGAATCTCTTCAGGATATTCACATACGTTTATAGTACTTTTTTGTATCCTTTATCATTTTAAATGAAATCCTACCATATGTTCCAATGATTACTTCTGTCAATTTCTTGTGCAACATTTTAATAAGTATATACAAAACTTCAGATAAATTGTCAATATGTGAACTTTATTCCTTTCGCACTGGGTTACTAACTTAAAAATAAATTACCACAAAGCAGACCGATTAATAATAGCCTCGCATTTCCTGATGATTTTTTACAATAATGGTTGCATTGCACAATACCCAATAGTAGGAAACAATTTTTTTTTCCTCTTACAAAACTTAATGTTGACATTTCCTTGAAAATGTTTAAACAATTCGATTTTCCTTTCACGGAATGTTAAAATGAGAAATTCTCTCATTCGAGAACCTACAACAGTTTGATTTTATTTATAATATGAACTTGGCAACTCGTTGATTTGTACAGTGACATTTTAAAATGTAGATACATAGAGTTTAAGCAGAAACGTTTTCAGACGAGGCTTATTCAACTTGTCGAATGAACAATAAGGTTTGATATAATAGTCTCTTGAAATACGAATTCCACAAGTATTCAGTTTAAAGTGAACCACTACAAAAATCGAAGTCATGAATTCATGAAACAGAAGATACTATTAGAGTACCTGTTCGGCAAACCAATTAGCTAGAATCCAGTTAAAAGGTTCTTAGGTGAATTGGTTTGTCTAAGAACCAAACCAAAGCTCTGTTTATAACATGCTCTAAAAACCTAATGTTTGGATCCTATACCATTAGTATATAATTTTTTTTATGTAGTAGTTTTTTTTTTTTATAATATATGGTTTTCTTCAATGTTCTCACAAAAAGTTTTACTCCATTTTATGCTGTTTTCATTTAAACCCAGACAATTTCAGCTGACAAAAGGAATAACGACTGTCATCTTTAATGACAAAATCTTGAGCAAGTAACTATTTTTAAAAAAAATACAAGATACAAGTCCATATCACATTCTATTCATCTCGAACAGGTTTATTCAAACATCATTTTTCTTGTTCCATTTTCATTTCACATTATGTTTATCAGAAAAAAGCGCGAAATTATACCTATTACGATGATTGAATTAAAGGAAGCAGGGCCGGCGCTAGGGATGGGCAAGCCGGGCCCTTGCCCGGGGCGGCAATCTTAGAGGGCGGCAAATTGGCCCTAAAATTAAATTTCTCAAACTTTTAAGCATTTTCTCTTTCTAAAATAATTGAGTTTTGACCCATGATATACTAAACTTTTTTGTTTAAAATGAATCATTTTTATGCATTAAGATATTTGGAATCAAACCCCTAACGACCTTTATATATACAGGGTGTTTTTTTGTGTTCGAAGATACAGGGCGAACAAAATTTTTGACATTATAACAACATTTTATTACCAAAAATTACAGGTAAAGTTTTTTAATCTACAAGAACTGTTGAAAATAATGACCTCCAGCTAGAATAAGAATGCAAGAAATTTAATGATTTTAAAAATTATAAAAATGGATTTGACGAAAACTATGTTCGCCCTGTATCTTCGAAACAAAGCGAATTCACAAAAATTATCAAAGGACAAAATATTCTTAGAATAGTAGAGGGAACAAACCCTTGAATTTTTTGGCGTATGTTTAATAAACACCCTGTATATATTAATAATGTATGAACATTTAACTATTTGAAATGTAAGAAAACTCACAAGCATAAGAAATTCCCACTTAAAAATAGCTTAAAACTTAAAGAAATAATTTTTCTATTATAATTTAATCAAAGGGACACAATAATAGAATTTTTAACCATGTGTTTTAATTTGTCGAAACATGTATCAAAACTTCCACATTGCTGATGATTGCAATTTTTTTACTCGTTTTATTTTACCATTAATCGTGGAAAGGGTTTAGGTTATCTCTTTTAATTTTTGTTATAAAGGGACGGCATTTTACCTCTTTGCCCGGGGTGGCGAAGCTGCTAGCGCCGGCCCTGAAAGGAAGTTATCATAAAATTATTTCATCACGTTAATTTCAGGCTGAAATGAACATTAGAATTAATTTAATATATACTCATTGTTTTGTTGTTTTAAGCTAACTTCCTCTAAGGAAAAAAGAATTCATTCTGACCTTCGCATGGAAAAATAATTTTAAAAGCTGATAAGGCCATCTAGTGTTCGTTGTAACAGTGAAATTTATATTAATTCAGGAAATTTTATTGGACTGAAAATTGTAATGAATGTATACATTTAAAATTGCGACAATTTGTACATTTAGGATATTTAAGATGTTTATTGCTAATAGTAATATAGATTGTGTCGTTAAACTTAATTCAATAAAGCAAAGTCATGTCTAGAGTAAACCGAGCCAAACACGTATTAAATAAAACTTAAAGTACTGTTAAGTAGTCTAAGTTTTTATAAAATAATGTCAAAATCAAAATTATATACAATGTAGGAATTTTATTGAACGCAAATTCCAAGATATCAGTGAGTAGTTTCTCCAATAAAATCTTGTAACGTTGTTAGAGTTAAATGTATTGCCATTTACTGATTCATAAATCTTTATGGGTAATTATCTTCTGGCGATAAAACGTGCCAAACTGGGTTGCTGCGTCGGAAAGTTGTTTCGTTTTATAACGTAACGTGATTTGTAAATGCGAATTGTTTTCCGACCAAGTAACTGTTTAAACATTTGATTAATTTGTTTTTATTTGATTACAATTCAAGCTTTTGAGTGAATCATGTAGTGTTTATATTTTGAAAGTTAAATACTTAAGTTTTTTTGAGTATTAAATGAAATTTCGAAAGAGCTTAGATTAACTTTATAAAATAAATTTTTAAACTGTTTTCATTATAGTTTAGTTTTAATGTTTGTGTTTAGCTATCGATTAATAAGTATGAAGGATAATAAAGTTAATTTAAGTTTCTAAAAGTTTGATTTGTGAAATTTGATTCGTAACTCGCCAAGCATATATGGCGATGTAATCATTTGGGAAGCATCGTGTTTGAGTTCTTGGAAGCATAAAATCTCTATTGTCAGACCGGTGTCAATGATTCTGCAGGAATGATTATGAGTATATAACTTTTATAAATAGTATATAACTTTTATAAATAGATTACTTATAATACTTATAAATAGATTAGAGTATATAACTAATATTGCTGTTTATGTAATATTCTATGCTATATATCTTTTGTCTATAAATATTTGATGTATTAGCATTTAGATTTATTCAGAATGGTAAGAATTAGAAACTTTAGTTTTTATAGAAATGTTTACGTTAAAGTTAGCTCTATTGCTCAGTTTACTTCTGTGCTAATTTTCATCACACTGAAGTTCTTTTTAAGGTGGGCGCCATTTCCCGGTTAATTACATCCAGAGTTTTATAAAAAACATGTCCGATATTTACGTAACTAAGTTTTACTGTCTGGTTTTAACCCGTTGTTAACTGCGTGATACTTTATATTTGCTTTTTAGAATGTGACCTTATTGAAATTATTCTCTAGTAATTAGCATTTTAACATTTATGTGGTAAATAATAACGCAATATTCGAGATTATGAAATTTAAAATAGCGTGCGATTGCAAAATTAAGTTTCAGAGCGATTGGTATTTGATAAATTGATATTACTCGTACTGATGTAATTTAGGTTGATGCTATAATTTTGCAGCATTTGGCGAGAAAGTTGCAAATCGCGGCATTTCGTTGTTGGTAAATATTTGGCAACATAGTTCACGCCTCAATTCGCCTTCGGCGACATTTGAAAATCGCGCCAAAAGCTTTACGTAATCTAAGATTTTGTCATTTGTTCATAGTTTGAAAATTACATAAATTATGCCATAGGGATTGGATACATTTTTGCAAGAATTTTTCAAATTATGCAGAAGTACAACTTTTTGTAAGTACGGCGATGCATTTTTTGCCGATTCATTCGCTTAATCATTCCCATCTATACATACGACTCTTGGTATACAACAGATTTCATAATCTGGATTTTGTAAAATTACTAAGGTGATAAAAATTAGCGAAATTACTGGATAAGGTGTCAATATTTTTTTAATGCTTCCAAGACTTTCGTGTATCAGTATATAATCAGAAATGTTCATAGTCACAAAATCTTTAGTGCAGGATAAATTACTAAAGTTTCAGCAGTATAATGAAAGTTTCTTAGTAACTGTATGTGAGATTTTAAAATATACACCACATATAACAATTCTTTTGGAACCAAGCGTAAGAACAAGAATATATGAATAACATTTACTTCGATTAGTGAAAAAAAAAAAGTTATTGAAAAACAACTAAGTTGGTGTGTGCGTACTTTAAGAAAGGGGTTAATAGTATTTCAGAAATATTCCGTAGAATATTTTCATAATAGTCAATGATATTCACCCCCGAACATGTAGCTCAGAGATATCAAAAAATAATTTGGCTCGAACTAGGAACGGAGGAATGTTAAAAGGTAGAACATGATAAACTACAGGAGTGTGCCCAGAACGCAAAGGATGTGGCAAGGACAACAGTTTGATAATTTAATCTAGTTGTTTGCGCCTTAAATTCAGTAGCAATTGACGACAACTGACAAACTTTGCATAGATGAAGTACGAAATGTACTAGTACATACCCATAGGGCAGAATGGTAAACTGTCTTGCATATGTAAGACAGATTTAGCAAATCCACATACAATAGAATCATTTTATTGTATAGTCAATTATTAATATAATGGTTTAATATACTCTAAGTAATGAAGCGAGATCAGCTCCTAAAGATTGGACTTTAGAATGCTTATTGATCGCTCGCAATTTTTCCGCAGATGTGGAGTGTTAATTTGTTAAAAAATACTGCAAAAATTATGCAGGATCAACCATTGGAGTTAACACACTGCTAAGCTTAATATCAGGATCTGGACGTAAACTAGTTTTCCAGGAAAAAGGCACAAATCTACTCTTATTTGGAGATACGGTATGCCCGCTTCTATCTTCCCAATTAGCAAAGTTGTTAACTGTCTGCATTTTGCAGAAAGAGTAATTTGTTTATCTCTGGGGGCCTCAATTACCATGATCCTTCTTTCCAAGAACATGACTCTCTTCCCACTGCAAACACGCTAGTGATTTAGTCACCAAGAGAAACCAATAGCATCAAGTGGCTGGCTGCTCATGGGAAACCTTCAAACTTTAGCAATGTTACCACAGCGAGGAAGAGAAAATAGAATAAAAAGAAAAAGATCACTCACTGGAAACTTCGGGACAGTGACACCCGTGTTTAAAGAAAGTAACCCAATGAGGTCTAATTTGTTTTGTAGTAATTTATTGTAAAAATAATTTTAAAATAAGGAAGCCTTTTCAGGTTTGGATTAATTGACTACGGTCTGTAAACCCGGTCTAAATTAGACCAGATGTACAGTTTAAAGTGAGTTCCGAACCACTAAAACGCATGAGCCGGGGGCGAGAATCGAATCAACGAATTGTTGAACTGAAGATCAGAGGCTAATAATTCGGTGGCTAGATAGACCCTCAAGGACATTGTGATTGTGCATCTTTGCTCATGAACTCAAAACAGCAATAAATGAACTATTAATATTTTGGTATAAACAGGAGATTGGTGTTATGATTCTACGTGCACATCTGTCGGTGCACAATACGAGGTTTCCATGCTTTCTTTGGGACAATAAATATGGCCCACAGTCAATAAAAGTTTTGCCAGATTGTGATTTCTTTAGTGGACACAAAATGCCTTAAGATTTTAATCTCGATTGCTGAAAGCTGACGCAGAATTAAGATTTTCAATTAAAACTGCGATACAATAAGATATTACTGTTCTGATTCTATAATGGTTGGTTTTAGTGAGTCTTATTTAGCAGAAGTGCCTAGTTTTTCAAGTGCCTTCTAGTGCCTTCTAAGTTGGACTACTTTTTGTACTGAGTAAATGTCTACCATGTCACCCTACCTAACAATCTTTTACCATTTCAAACTACATTTTAAAAAAAAATCTACCATTTAAAAGACATTTTCAAAGATAAGGAGAGATTTTAAAACCTTAAAAACAAGTATTTAAGATTAAAAATTAATCTAAATAAAAATTATAAATGTGAGTTCACTGGAACTATAAATGCTCAATTTCTAATAATGAAAAAACTTAGCTTATTGCACGAGGGTAATAAGAAACAAAATTAGCTTAAAATCGGTTTCGAACCACTATGAAATGCAGAAATCAGAATCCCGAATTGCTTAACCAAAAGTCAGAACAAACGTTTGGCATGTAGCTTAGCAGTAAAATAAGTTTTTAATCTTTCATACTTTGATAGCAATTAAAAAAGGTTTACTTTTATACAAAACTTAATTCGCTAAATATAAACATGGAAAAAAAATATATGACTCGCCTTTAATATATTTATTGAATTGATGGCAAAATATTCAAACTACAAACTTGTGACATAGCTAGATTTATATGAAAATTTAGTTATAAATGCAACTAATTTCGGCCACATTGCAAATTCGTTATAGTAATTGTAAATCAAAGACTATAAAACAGAAGTATTAAGAAATTGTTTTCCTTTTATGATTACTAATATATTATGTAATTTATATCTCCTCGGATTCTTCCATTTCCAGATGTTCCTACACGAAGAGTTGATGTAAAACTTACACGCGTTCGCATTGGACATACTCGATTTACGCACAAGTATTTATTCTTGTCTCAGAGTGCTCCGATTTGTGACATGTGTAATGTACCGTATACAGTACTGGACTCTCGTATTGACATTACTAGTTCTTATTGAAATGACTTCAATACAAACACCATTGCCAAAATGAACTAAAATTTTTATCTTTAATGCAACTTTTCAGAACCACGTTTTCACCCATTTTATTCATTATAGTTTAAATGACTAAAACGTCTTAAGAGAATCCAACAATTGCAAAACTAAAAGCTATTGAGACGGAACTCAAATAGAAGGCTAAGTTATTCAGAATATTTATAGATTTCTTAAGCAGACTGAAAATAGAATCCAGAGCTTAAACATAGTATACAATGCAATAAATGTAACACTGGAATAACTGTTTGGATGCCTCCTTAATTTTTTAAAAATTCATGCTTAAAAATATTTTTTAGTTCAGGGAAATTTAAAATGTGTAAACTCAATACATTAAATGCAACAGGCCAAGTCGGTTGGTTGGGTTTTGTGGCGCAAGATCCAAAAAAGACAAGCTGTGCCAATACAACAGGCCAAGAGAAATGTCTTCGAGTTTAAATTTATAAAGGTAAACGAAACAAAGTTATATTACCTATAATTACCAAAGTCAGGCCTTTAATTGAATATTTCACACGCGCATTTAAAGATAATATATTTTAAAAGTTTATAAATGAACATATAAAGAACTACAGTTGAGTATATAAAAATATAAATCAATAGTTCGTTAAATAAGAAAACAGTATTTTACAAAACACGATACATATAAGAAATGCAATAATCAAATTCATTCTTAAAAATAAAAAAATAAATAACTAAATAAATAAAAAGCTTCAAAGAAAGCTAGTTGTTCCTTTTTTAAAGTACTCTTAATCAGTTCATCTTCTGTTGTTCTTTATTGTAAGCTTTTTTAACTAAAGAATGTCGTTGTGCGTTTAATCATGCATACATACTCATACTGTTATCATACATACGTCAACTTCAGATTTTTAAATATACCATAAAACTTAAACTCAATTTCAGACAGCTGAATTCAATAACAGATTTTACAGGTATAACATACATGGGACATATTTAAAAAGTATACTTCTAAAAATTTGAGAATTCGAAGTTCGTCAATGAGATCTTTAAGTAATCTAAGTTGTTAATATATTATGTGTTATGATAATGTAACTTATCCATGATGTATTTTTGAAATGAGCTGTGAATTTTTCAATTTTTGGTAAATTTTTGATTAATAGTAGCTACTCTTCAGTAATAAGTTTAAAAATTAAATAGTCGAAGCTTTATAAGCCTACGACTATTCAATTTGGTAAAGTCCGTTAAAACAAATAAACGAAACTAAACAATGCAATTACTATTGCATCTTTAAATTAAAGAAAAGTTTACTTTATAATGCCAACTAGGCCATTTCATTTATTATTTTTATTTTTAAAATAGGACAATAGGCATTTTAAAGCAAAGCAAACTTTCTGTTAGTTTAAATGTACAATGGTTTTGTTAGGTTCAGATTTTTTAAAGAATTTCAATTAAACTTATAAAATTTGTTAAAAAAAATTTAGGTTTTAATTTGAGACAAAATGTTGAAATGTTTGGAAAGAAAAGCGACGTGCTTTTTAAGTGGGAAGACATCGATGTGTACAATTTGATAAATTAAAAAGGTTCCCAGTTAAATATGTGTCTGGTGTGAAAAACATAGAGCATTTGCTGAAAAATCGTTAAAAACTTTTTTTTTTTAAAGAGAATAATATTTACATACAAAATTAGAACTGTTGTGAGAAGATACATTTATTTTACTCATTTATTTTGAATTTATCAATCATTTAAACAAGTACAGAAGTTACCCAGGAATACTGTTGTGCAAGTACTGAAATACTGTTAAATAAGTAATGAGTTGAGTAGAAGTATTGTTGTGGATTAAATAAAAAAAAAAAAAAAGGTTCTCTAAATTATAATATACAGTTTTAAGAAATAAAATTTTTCCATAATAAAAGCTAATTTTTCCTTGCCACGAAATGTATACAGTGAAATAATTGAACAATTATTAATTGAATGCAAGATATTCAAATGAAAGGAGCGATTTTCTTTTTTTTTTTTTTTATCGCGTTTTCAATAAAATATGTTGTGCATTAAACTTATAAGAATGGAATCATAATTTTTGCTTTACAACTTCAAATTTGCTATAAGCGAAACAAATAATACGATTTGGTACGTTCTAACCATAAAGAACGTAACAAACTAAAAGCTCAATTTTTGAAGAGATATTTCGAAAATACATACCCACAAAAATTCTTCAAATCGCAAGCTGAAAATAAAGATTTCGAGTTAAAAGAAATTCCCCTGACGTCTTGAACGTAAGCTCAATTAAAAAATACTCCTTAACAGGAGTGAGACGATTTTTCTTTAAAAGTCTGCCATTTTGATTTTTTAATATTTGATAACATTATTTTACTGCCTAAGCTAAATCTCATTAGAGAATCGAAAGAAATATATCATGGATACATCATTATTTTTTTGTCTATCCCATTTCACTTTAAGTCAATTTTTCTGTATTTATCTGGTCAGTAATGTTTTGTGTCTGAAAAATAACATCAATCCTTGATTCAAACCAAGACATTAATGATTTAGGCAGTGTACTTCCACTAACGTGGTGTAGGAGTTACAGAAAATAGGTGTATACTATGAAATTGTTTTGTTTGCTTATGTAACATATATTTCTGGTGTATTTAAATCATTTGTGATTTCTTTTGAAATACTTTGACATAGCAAATGATCTCCGTTATAGAAACTATTAGAAAGTAGAATTAATAATTTGTATAACGCGCACCAGTAGGTATGCCATGGTTCCCTGGACAGTGGGTTCCCGTTATTTAAAAGCTTTTAGAGTAAACCCTAGAGGTATTTAATTTGCACAATAGCACGAGTTATTTTATGTGATTTAGCCAGTATATGGTGTTTTATAAACTACAAAGACAATCTTCTGATACGACTGAAGATTTAGTATGAAGTCTGCTGTAAAATTTTACTTTAAATTTCTGTAGAAAAACGCAGAGGTGTATTGAAGAAAGGATGTTTTGAAATCTCTATGAAAAGCCACGAGAATATTCCTTGGCAAGCTCTTAAATTACGCAGTGCTAACAACGTGTTCCAGCCCAGTCTCATCAAGCGGGAGAGTTGTGCCGGTTTGGCGGTAGAGACCTTAGAGAATATCACGTGATTCGCTTATTTGACTTTATTGCACTACATATTTGGCTGCCCATTCCTTCAAGCCGAAGCCTTTGAATACAGCCATACACTTCATCATTTTTTTGTCACGATTAGGCAATGAGATAGACAATGGCATCAGCCTCTCTTGTTATAGTGAAGGATTCTCGAAATAAGTGTTTTGTTGGATGATTTATCGAATCCATTATCTTACAGCCATGAGAACGCCGTTTTCGGGCTGCGGTAGACTAGTTGGTGAGGGCGTCAGTCTCTCAATCGTATGGTTGGTTGTAGGTTCGATTCCCAGCCGATTAAAGACCATCGTGTTCACTAATGGCAAATGGAGCACGTAAAATATGTTGTGGTTGCAATGTCCACCATGTTCCCATCCCAAATTAATACCTCTGGGGGTGGTAGGAGCCTGGCTATGGGTCTTCCTTGGCTTCCCATCTCTAAATTGGATCACCCACCTAAATGGTGCTGCCATCTATGGGCCAAGTCATACTTCCACCTCTTGAGAGGGTGTTCTGTTCAAAAACGGAAGACACCCTTTCTGACTTCATTCGCCCAATCTCAGAGGGGCAGGCTTTGCTCCACGAAGTGTCATTAGTAACAAAAACACGACGATTTTTCACATTAGTCTAAATATTAACATTAATCGAAGTAGGCAGAGATCTATTAATGTATAGAGTTCATGCGTTTTAATTAATTGCTATTTCATACATTTTACAGATACAAGAAATGTGTTCATTTCTTTCCCTGGAATCATTTCCATGTGACTAAATCAGCAAAACACAAATCATCTTTAAGGATCGAGGATTGCAGCATTTGATCCTCGAAACTTTCCATCTAGCTTAAAAGACATCAGAATCAACGAAACTCTAACTTGCATAGGCACTATCAACACAATCGTCTTCTGTGACTTAGATATCCTCATTTTTCATTCTACATTATTTGTATTAACGCCTTCCTTGAATATAAACTTTGAAAAAAAGAATAAAGCTGTTTTAGATAACAATTCGCTACTTGAAGATGACTTAGTTTTACAGAGATTGACAATGTTATCGAGTTTGTTTCGAAAAAAATAATTAAATGCCGTGGGTGTAAAATTAGTAAAATAGACTGTGGAAATTAACACTTAGATTTTGAACCAGCGAAATATAATCAGACTGATACTGTATTGTAAGTCAAACTTGTTGGGTGTAAGGTGTATATTGAGGCATTGTAGGAGGTAAAGGTTCGAGAGATCAATGGCTGTTTCGATTTCATCAGTTACTTGTACATGTAGAATCCATAGTCTCCATATGCGCCACAGATAGTTTCTACAGCGCGCTATGGTAATCTCGTGCTTTGTATGACAAAAGAGAAGTCGAAAAGTGAATATAAAATATATTGAGATTAAAATATTTATTGAAATACAGTGACAATATTTTGAAGACGAAAACCAAAGTTTCATCTGGCCACAATGAATTACAATAGAATTTGATCGCATTTCGTTCAAATACTTCGCAGGGGACAGCGAAAGTGCTTGAAACTAATTAGGACTTTTTTTTTAACTTATTTGAATTTGATACACGTTTTACACTAAGTCCTTAAGCTGCTTGTTTTCATTTAATTCTGTCGTTGATAAACAAACGTGTTCAGGATTTATAATGGATGACACGTGCGGTCCAACGAAAAAATAAATAGTTTTAAAATTATTTTTTTTCATTTCGTTCTGATTTAATTGCAGCAGATGATTATTGAAAATCTCTGTATTTACAAAATATAAATTTCGTGTCAACAACAACGCAAGACATTTTAAAACTATAAGATTTCAGGATAGTTTGTAATGCTTGGGAACATACCTATTGATTATTTTATAACACATGATCATATAAAATGGCCGAGACAAAAATTCGTAATATTTTAAAATATATTAAACAACAAGAAATGATAAGAGTGTGCAGACACGGCCACAGCCTAACGGTCAAAGGCTGATGTACACCGCGTAAATTGCCTTCCAGACAAGCTTTTCATAGGTAGTTGGTCGTATTCACGCTTGGCAAAGTCAGAAAATTCCCAAGCACCCACTCCGTTTATGCAGAAGGTAGGAGCGCAACATCCATTTCTAGGCTACAGTGAGGCCATAAAGATGTGGGATTTGCAAGGAAAAGGTCACCAAGAAATCGGATTTTACTTAAAAGAGAGAGAAACAAAAAATTTGTTAAAGAAGTCACCGTGGAAGAGGGCACCATTTCATTCATTTACGTGAGTAGTTGTTACTTATGGCGAAGCCAAGCCTGTTCGTCAGGGCTGGGAGAATAAAGTCAGAAAGAATGTCTTCCATTTTTGAACAGAGAACCCCCATACGAAGGTGGAAGTGAGACTCTGACTCATAGATGGCAGCACCATCTGGATCTTCCAATTTAGCGATAGGAAACCAGAGAAGACCCCAAGGCACGGCTCCTAACACCTCCAGAGGTATTAATTTAAAATGGAAGCATGGAGAAATTTGCGATCACGACATATTGTACGTGTCCCAGTCGTCATTAGTGAACACAACGGATTTTCGGCTAAGCCGGGATTCGAACTTCCAGTAACGAGAACGACGCCCTAACCTTCTCATTAATTTATTCATGCAATAGCTAATGTTTCAAATGACAGCCACTACATTTTACATTACTCAGTCGATTCATCAGAACCATTGTAGCAGCGGGTTATAATGAAGTAAAGGCACTTCACGACAGGAAAATTGCTCGAGTTCATCCAATGTTGAATGGTATACTAGCGCGTCAGAAATCATCGGTTTGATGTCAGGTGATCGTGGTGGCACGCAATCTTGAAACCATGACTGATCGCTCGATGTTCCTCAAAGATTTGCACTGGATTGACACGAAGTAATGATACGCCATACTGTATAAAGTTTATTACACATAACACATCACAATGGTTTAAATCAAGATGACTTTATTGCGCAAAAGAGTGAGATAATACTCACCATCATGGTGAAAACTTCAAACCAGAATTATTCTTCAGAGAAGAAAACAAAGAAATATAAATGAATCCTGATTTTGTTAGACACCTCTAAGCGAAGTCCAACCCTTCCCTTTCTTTCAAACCCCAAACCTTTATCAATATATCCCTTCTTTTAAATATTTTACAAAATATTAAAGCTTCAACTAGTTGGGGCATAAAATTAAGTTTCAACAAATAGCCCAGTAAAAAAATGAGAATAACCAAGCAAAGGAACTGGTTTGTCTTTCAACTGTCATTTTTAGAACATGAGAGCTAATTAGAACGGGGCATGAAGACGAACTGAGTTAAGACACTAAACGTAATGTATCGTACCTAAGTAGCCCAAACAAGCCAATGTATATCTATCGATTTTACTTTATCAGCACAGAAATTTAACTATATTCATATTATTCAACATCTAACGACTTAATTTAAAATAATACTAATTAGTCTCCAACAACTTATTCTCATGATCTTTGCAATGACAGCTCACTACAAATCTTAAAATTTTTTTCGACCATGTCATTTATCGGCACCGTGAGACTTCTTTTACATTCATTTTACTTTCCTGTTATTATAAGAGTTCTAAAGATATATATCTATAAAAAATCTTAATAATTCAAGAGGATCAGAACATTCTGCAGAAAAATTTTCAAAATACACTGATATTTTTTTGTTTAACCCTTCTTTTCATGATTTTTTCTTTATTGGTGAAATTAATCAAGTTGATATAATTCATGTTCAAAATTAAAGGAAAAATGGTTAAAAAAATCTTAGTATAAATTTAGCAAAAAACAATATGCTAAAAATTTCCATCATCATCCAAAGTTAGATCATTAGCTTAGTACTAAATAGAAATAAAAGAGGAAAATAACACGTGTTACAAACCTTTCTTCCACTCATTTTCAATTTTTTAGCAATAGAAACTCTAATATAATAAAACAAAATTATAAACGAAATCATACGTTTATTGCAACGACAACAAACAGCGGAATGAGATAACTTTAAGCACTGATAATGACACTTGTTTATTTTTGACAGCTATGTTTCTTTTTATGCAATGGACATTAAAAAGGTATCCAAACACGATCCACTTAAAGTGAACTTGTTCTTTTATATAATATTTGGGCATTATAGGTTATGATGGAAATTTCCACCATTATGCAAAGAAAGGTTAAAAAAAGAACTTGAAATGATTATTTACAAATATGTTTGTTTAAAAATGAATAATTATTCTACTAAAGATTAATCGTGCTTTTATAAGGAATTTAATTTGAAAGGTCTGTAAAACAAATAAAAATGAAAGAAATGTCAGAAAGGCAAAACTTGAAAACCTTAATTTTCATGCGAAGTTTTAGTTACAAGTTGGGCTATTTGTTTATTACTAGTTGTGATTTCTTGTAAATTTACAAATATTGTTCATAGAGTTAAGGTGAGCTACTGAAGCTGCATAGTATTTCTCACAAAATTATACTTTAGATCTTATAAGTAGCGATTACCTAATTAAAAGCTGAATGCAAGAACTATTTATCGGGAAAAAACGCATTAAAATGAAGCAAACTCTTTATGATCCCCAAATCTACTGAAAAAAATACGGACTAATAGTATACAGAAGTAAACATGGGGTCGCCGTAGCTTAATTGGATTAGGGCGTCAATCTCGCAATCACAATGTTCTGGGTTCGATTCCGCACCCACTCAAAACCGTCGTGTTCATTAATGGTGACTGGAGTATGTAAATTATGTCGTGATTGCAATGTCCTCCATGTTCTCATTAAATTAATAGCTCTGGGAGTGGTAAGAACCAGGCCTTGGGTCTTCTTATCTCTAAATTCGAAGACCCAGATGGTGCTGCCATCTATGAGACAAATCGTACTTTCACCCTCTTGAGAGAATGCTCTGTTCAAAAACGGAAGGCGTTCTTCCTGACTTCATTCACCCAGTTTCAAACGGGAGGGTTTGGCTCCACAAAGTGCCATAAGTAATAACAGAAATAAACTTGTGGAAATAGCCCGTAGATGAAGGCCTAAAATATGCGAATACCATGATTTATTTGTAGTTTAAATGTAAAGCCCATTTGCATCAAAAATTTAAATAGTATAAAAGTTGTATAGAAAAATTGTTCAATTAAATGTTCTTTGGTTAGGCTAAGGGTGCCTAAACCCATTTTATTTTTTAATACAGGAAACTTTCAACTTTAATGACTGTAATCATTTTTCATTGAAAAGAATATTTTATTAAGTGCCTTAAATGAGTTCTTGGTTTAAAACTCGGCAATCATTTTGAGTACATGAAAATTACTGTATTATCCTGTATATAATCCCTTGCGCCACAAAACCCAACCAACCAACCTGTATATAATCAGCAACAGCGTATTATCGCAAAACCTTATTTTCCAATAAAAGAAAAGAATAGAAATTTTTTCGGCGAATAGTCATAAATATATACTACTGATAATGTGGTTATCACAAAAAATATAGAATTATTAAAAATATAAAAAACTGTACCGGAAAAACATTATTATTATATCTGTTTTGAACAAACCTCAGTGCAAAATCCGGTAAAATGAGATGAAAGAAAGCACATGATTGATCAAGAGCGATAATTTCGAGAAGATTCTAGTAAAACTTATCTATTTTTGTTTTTAATAATTTTAAAACGAAGTTAGCCATATTTTAAAAACAAAATATATTTGTTTCGTTAATAATTGAAAGAAATGAATTATTCTTGTACTCCGCACTAAATACATTTTTCTTTAGTACCGCACGCTTTGTTTTTCACTTTACATTAACAAGTTTGTCACCATATTTTTAATTTGTGCCTTTCTTAAAGGTTTAAATTTAAAATCTGCTGAAATAAAAGGTTTTTGCTTCCATACAACGATATACGACTTTGAATATTTTCAAAGTGAAACCCCTCACGCCAAGATTCGAAATGACGTTAACTAATTGCAACTGTAATATCTTTTTCGGGTAACCGAATTCATTCTTGGACAAAGGTGAAATAAGTCAACAATATCATAGCTCCACCTATTATTAATTTTATAAAACAAAAAGGCATTTCTTTCAACACTTTGTTTTTGTGATGGGGAATGATTTTGCTATCAGATTAGAGGTGGTGTATAGAAAGCAGAACGAAATTCAAAACTTTTTTTAACACATAATCCATGGATTATATATAGGAAAAATACAGTAAATGGATCGGGGGCCCAGTTTAAAATGGATTTCGAGCCATTACAACGCTTGAGGAGGAAATAGAACCCACAAACTGTTAAGAGAAGGCACGAATGTCAACCATTCGTTTAGTATCTTACTCTTAGGAGGATAATGACTTGGATTTGATCCTATCAAAGTTGAACAATGTTGCGCTTTTCAATGTAAAACTTGAATAATAAGCAATGTTTGAGAAGGATGTGGCACATTTCTACTTACACATCTAAACTGATGAATTCTTGGAAATTTTATGATTTTTTTCTTACTTTGTGACAAGTAAATATTGCACACTATCCATGAAAAATTCTCCACGAAGACAAAACGCTTCGAATAATCAAATACCTCACAACAGCTTTTAAATTACCCACAATGCAGTGTGTCAAAAGTTAAACTGCTGCAGAAATTAGGTTGTTGTAGATGAAATAATTTTTCTACTAGTTTACCTTTTAATTGTTAATTTTTGAATAAATTTACCAACTTTAAAACATTTCTTCATAGAACAAATGCATATAAAATAATGGGCCGTAGCTGAGAGAAGAAAATATGCATAGTTTTCAGTGTAAAAACATAATGCAATAAAATGAGTATTACTTTAATGAATATTCATTATTAGTTAATGAATAAACTAATAAAGAATATTTGTTTCAAAAAGCTGTTTTTCACTATGAAAGGTATAACATATAAATAAATTAAAAGATGGGTAGAATTATTTTTTAGTTATGAATACTGAAATCAAGGGTAATTTCATTCATATTCTAATGTATTTATGTACATTAGAAATTGAATGAAAAAATTTGTATTGAAAAAAGAGGTAGTATGAAGATCAGAGGTATAAGAAATTAAAGGTGTATTAAATTTGATAATATAATACTCGGCATAAATGTCCTTTTTCTGTACTCCATGTGAATGTAGAAAGTAGTGAGATATGATCATTTTCCTATTCTTAATTTAAAGACAAGATTAATATTTTGAGTAGTAGACATTTGCAGACAAACAAAAATTTAAAATAAAAATTTTTATAAGACTTAATTTAAAGCTAAGTTTAAATTAATACTTAATTTAAATTCTTTGATTTAATTTAAAGCTAAATACACAAGCACTATCATAATTAATTTAGGTAATATTGCAAATATATTTCTTCATAAAATTGTAATTTCTATATTATATATATAAATCCAGTTTCTTTATTAAAAAAATCATACATAGAAAACTTAAACAGTAAATGAAATTTTAAAGATGTAATTTTTCTCTGTGTAAGTGAGTGAGTGGAACATAAACCACTATGTAATTATAGAATCTTAAAAATTTTAATACTTACATAAATATATTTAATGTTTCCTTAACCCCTTAAGGCATTTGCCCGTGTCTGACACGGGCGAATGTCATTGCCACATGCTTGTCTCACACGGGTGCTTTTGTTATATAATTTTTGGTAGTTTTTTCGAAAAAAACTCAAGCTTTAAGGGTTTCACAGTTTTAATTTTTCTCTTCATATTATTTTTTTCAATTAGAGTTTATATTTTATATTTATTCAAATCCCATACTTAAAAAAAATGCCTAACTATTCTTTTTGAAATACACGATATATATGCTTCCATTTTTATATGAAATTCTAATGGATGAATGAAGTACTATAAAAAAGAATTGTTACAATACACAATAATATTTTTCTAAAAAAATAGTTTCCTTTATTTTATTATCTCGCAAAACGTTTAATACATTGTATCTTTTATAATAAAGGATTAGATTTCTTTACAACTTTTTATTCAACATATAATACATAACCATAAAATTCAATAAAACATTAATGCTTTCTTCTCCAAATAGGATTAGCTACTTCTGACTGCACTCTGGAAACGGTAATTTTTTCTTTGTGATTATCATCGACATTGTACATCACAGAGAGCTCTTCAATAGCTTGGTCTTCAATCTAACCAATCAATAAAATATATGTGTTTTAGAAAGAAAACATTTCTCACAGATCTGGGCAGTTATTATTGAAATAAGTCTTTTGATATATAAGAAATTCTTATTCAGTATGAATTATCTCTTTCATTACACAATATAAAATTCTGTACTTTCTTTCACAAATAAAGAGTATAGAAAAATATACAATAGATTTTCTTTCAGTGTTTAATCTAAATTTTTAGTTAATCATGTAATCATGTCGTGCTGATAATTATTTTATAAGCTACATACTTTATAAAATAGTTATCAGCTATAAATAAAAATGCTGACTTATAAATAGAATGATAATTATTTTATAGGCAACATATTTTACAAAAAACATAAGAAAAATATAAAGAGTCAGTCTTTTTTTTCAGTGTTTAATCAAAATTTTTAGTAAATCACATAATAGGAATATCATATGTATGCTAATTATTATTTTATAAGCTCCATATTTTATTAAAATATAAGAAAAATATACAATAGATAGCCTTTTTTTCAGTGTTTAATCTAAATTTTTAGTAAATAAGGAATATCATGTGTATGCTGATAATTATTATATAAGCCCCATGTTTTAAAAAAACTTAAGAAAAATATACAATAAATATTCTTTCAGTGTTTAATGTAAATTTTTAGTAAATCATGTAATAGAAATATCATGTGTTTCCTGATAATTATTATATAAGCTATATGTTTTATAAAAATATAAGATACAAATGAATCAGGTATATGAAGTACTTCATGAGAATTTTTTCAGCCAAGTAGAAAAGCTAAACTAAGAAACAACTTTCAAATTTCTTAGTTAAAATATTTTACAAACTTAATTAATTGCTTACAATTTATATACCATTTATAATTAACTCAGCAAATATTGAATAAACATTTAACAATTTTTTTTTTATCCCATTTTGAGTGCTATTCAGCCAAAGATCGAACAGCTGACTTTTATCTAATATCTCTGATCGTTAATCAGGAAATTAGATCAATTTGTTCAAGATTTCTTTCTAGTCCATCAATGTATTATATATCCATATGTAAGATTTAAAGGCAAAGAATGAGAATAGGCAGTGATATGATGGTATCCAGAACGAAAAATTAAGTACCATCTATGTTATTACACTGGAAGCAGAATTAGCATGGAAGTGAATAAATCAGCAATTTAGCAATTGTTCTCTATAAGATCTTCAAAGTCTAATTCAATTATTATGATAAAGTAGACAAAGAAATAGTATTCTTCATAAAATATTATGCCATGCCATTTAGAATCCGTTTCAGCTGTACATTGCAAGCGCAAAAATTTGTTGACTTAATTGAAAACACAGATTGCATCATGGATACTTCATCAGTTGAAACTGACCTTGCCTCATTTGTGAAAATACTGTGTGTAATTACTAGTCTAAACGAAACCATAATTGTTTGTATATTTCACTACAGAATATGAATAATGTGAATTTCATGCTGTTTGGATTATTTCTTCTAATTGCTGCAATTTTCAGTTGCTAGTACAGTGAAATAGAACAATATTATTAAAATAAAAAAAAAAACTATCATTAGGTACAGAATAATAAATATGAAACACTTACATTAATAAGATGCAAAGATTTAACTTGAGAACTTATGGACCTATGTAGTTTTTCCATCTCTGCTTTTTGAATATCATGTAAGCTTATCACAATATCAGTTTTACTGGAAGGACTAGATATCGGTGTCTTTTCGTTGACTTTATGGGAAGGTTTTAACGGTGTGGCAAGACCTCTGAAAAATATTCAGTTTAAATGATACACCCATATAATAATAAAATAGATAAAAGAATACAACTCAATTAATTACTTTTAAGTAATTACAACTCAAATTTGTTTACAAAAGTAAAATATGCTTAAAGTAATGAGGCAAATGAACTGAAATCAAGATAAATATATATATATTATTTCATACAGAGAACATTGTGACCACAATATATGGCCTAGACGCTATCAGCGAGCACGATAGATCTTTGGTTGGATCAGGATTCGTAACCACTACCATCAGATAATGTGAACGAAAGCTCTAACTAACCAGACCACATTAAATGCTTTACGATTTAATATGATCAAATACTAGATTTATGAAAAAATGTATCCAGTTTCTTTTTCTTTTTTTAATTTAAAAACTACTGAAATAAACCTTAGGCGCGGAAATCCATTGATAATATTGCAATGAGAAAAAAATGAATTTCAACATTATTGAAAATCTATATTTTAGTGCTTTTTTTGGTTTATTGCCAATTTTAAGCATGGAAAAAAAAAAAGGAAAATTGTCAGTTCAATGTTGAGTTTTCAGGTTAATAAAAAGAAAAATTGATACCTATTTCGAGGTGATTGTGGAAACTCTTTCTTTGCAAGGGAATCCCAAAAAGATGATGGTGGAGGAGACTGCTCAGGTAATTTTGCCCTGTAAAGTTAAAAATACGATTTATGAAGTATACATTAGTGCATGAACTAAATAAAAATATTAATTTTGGCAGCTCTTAAACTAATTTTTATTCAATATTACATATAAATATTACAACATGGGTTCGGAATAAAAAGTACTTGTATTTGATATTAAACATTAAACTAGAAATAAAGAAACTAAAATTAAATTTATTTGAATAAAGAAAGAATTTTACTTATTTAAATAGATATTTTGCAATTGTTTAAATTGAACTACAAATAAAGCTAAAAATAAATATATTAGATTCAGAGCAATTAAATTTTAGAAGAGCATTCAATAATGTTAAGTTATATAAACTAATATTTGAAAAATTACAGATAGAATATAAGCAATAAAAAAACTAAAATTATTACTGTAATTGAAAGAAGTCTAAAAGTATAATCTAGTGAGAGTATTAAGTTCAGTAAGCCAAATCCCATAACGAACAAAAATTTATTTCAATTTTATAGTCTCATTAGGTACACCAAGAAACAAATCTGCAAGTTGATTTCAGCATTGTCTTTTAATAAATTTCGTAAAAGAAAAAAGCATTAATATATACTCCCAAATGCTAAACCAATTTTAGTCCAAATAGTCTTAGTCTTAAGTTTAATTATTTTACTTTTAATAACAGTTTAAAATACTATCATTTCTGGTCCATAGATCTGAGAAATGTGTTAGTATGAAGATCACAGAGTTGAAGTTATAGTCGAAACTATTGTGTCTCAATTATGCCACTAAAAGGATTCATGAAAGGTTAGTTACATATTGTTTTTCAATTTTTTTAAATCCCATTTTAATTTCTTCAATCACTTCTTAAATTTGATTACTGAAATTCAAAATTTAATTTTATTTTCTTTCTCTATAGCTAATTGCTGCTAAGAAGGAAAATGGAATGACTAGCTGCCTCCTAAGGAATATTTAAAAGTATTTGTTTCATTCAATTTGTAATTCCCATCAAATCTGACACAATCTGATTTCATCCTTGGATGCTTAGATTTAAGATATTGAAATTATTTCATATCTGCCAGAAAAGCTAATTGCCTGAAATATTCTGGGCTTTGCATTTCTTCTTCCAGTTTTATGGTATCAAAAAAGACAAATTTACAGAGGAATTCAGATTTATTTGTGAATGGTAAGAAATTGTTTGAAGCTTTTTCTACACTGAGCCATCTTACTTGGCGAGTTTCTAGATTTGGATGCATCTTTTAACATGATAGTAATTCTAATAACAAATTTGAGTATCTTCAATAATTTTCAACATGATAAATAAGATTGCCCTGAAATGAATCATGCTTTTTTTCTTTAAACAATTGCATTAAATTGCTTTTCCGTTATGCTGGTGTTCCATCAAACATAATGGTTGAATATCTACTGAAATCTCCAACTCAATGGATAGTTTTATTTTTCAACAACACCACATCTTTAAATTTTGTGGTTTCATAAGGAGCAGGCATCAAGAAATTAATCTTTAGTACTGAAATTTTCCAGGTACTTAGCTTAGTGAATAAACATTTAATACTAATTGGTATCCGATTGTTTTTATTTAAATCAGAATGTGATTAAAAAGTACTTTATTTAATAAACATAATCAAAGATTTCTCTACTTAATCATCCATTTTTTATTATTATTATTATTTTGAAAGTTAGAATTTGAGGCCTATGTGCAGATAAATGGAAATCACAACTTTAGATCAGAATATTTTATGTTGATAAAAAAAGCTGATATAAACATGGAATATTTATATAAGATTATACACATTCTAATGTCTTTAAGTTGATAAAATTGCAATGAAAATACTAAAGGTACTTACTCTTGTATCATTAACACTTCAAAACATATATTAAAGCACCCATATAAAATAAAACCTGAAATTCTTTTAATATTTTACAGACCAATCTTTGTTCTTGAAAAAATTTACATCATGCAGATACAAAATAGGAAATAACTGAAATTAAGTGATGACAAAAATCAATGCTTTTAGATTAATTGCACTTGCAATTAAATTTACATACTTGAGTTAAAAAAAAAAAAAAAAACTTAATTTTATGAATTTCATGAAATTAAAAACAAAAGAATTTGTAAAATTTAATTACTAACTAATAAATTAAAATAAAATTACTAAAAAGATAAAAACACCTCTGATAAACACACAAATACCTTCTAGATAGAGAAAGAAGAGGTGAAAATTAAAACTATCATATTTTCCTGTATATAATCCGTGGATTATGTGTTAAAAAAGTTTTGAATTTTTTTGTGAATATTATACACCACCACAGAAATCTGATAAAAAAAAATTCTTCAAACAAAAAATTTATAATAAAGTTTAGAAAGAAATACCATTTGTTTTATTAAATCAATAACAGATGCCACTATTTGGCTGACTTATTTCAGATATAATCAGTTTTATTCAATTGCATCAGAGATATTACAGATGCTAATGGTTATCACTTAGTTTTGACACAAGATGTTTCACTCCGAAAACATTCAAGTTTGTATATCATTATGGGAAGTGAAAGTTAAATAAGTTAAATAGCATATAATAAACTAAAAGTTAAATAGCATATAATAAACTAAAAGCTATAAAGAGAAGGCAAATAAAAAAATCGTGTTAATATAAGGTAAACAAAACATGCTTAGTACAAAAGAGAAAATGCATCCAAGGTACAGTTCTAAAAGAATCTATTTCTTTCATTTAATTATCAGAGAAACAAATGTATTTTATTTTTAAAATATCTCTAATCTCATTTTAAAAGTTATTAAAAACTGAAAATTTCTAAGTTTCACTAGAACCTTCTCAGAATCATCGCTCTTGATCAATCTGATGCTTTCATCTGTTTACCGCCCTTTGTGATGAGGCGAATTAAAACAAACAAAAATGATTTCCAATTTATACTTTCTTCAACTGATTAGTTGGGTTTTATGGCACAATGTCCAAAAGAAATAAACAAAGTCATCACATTTTCAAAAATGAAACAATTATAACATATTTTAAATAGGATTGTATAGTTATTTATGTTTTTTTTTATGAATTTTATTCATTTGTAAAATCAACTGTTAGACAACAGAATATTTTTATTCTTTTATTTATTAATTTTAGTTTGCATCTTTATTATACTTAAAGGAAAATAACTATTTTATAACAGATCATTTTTATTATGTTAGAAAAGTCTTTTCATCATGTATTTCTTTAATTTTAGAAGATTTAGTAGGTATATACTTTAATAAAGTCAAATTAAAATAGTTTTTACAATTTATAAACTAACTTGCTTGTACTGTTAAAATAAAACTCTGAATACAGAGAAATTAAATTTTTTTTGAATGAAGCATAGCAAACATACCAGGGACATGAACTTTGGCTTGGTGGACTATTCGGTATCACAATAGTTTCATTTTTCTGTTTTGTCATTTTTTTCTGTTTTTGAGACACATGAGGAATCGGCTTCATATCATGCACACTGAAAGAAAAAATAATGAATAATTAATTACGAAACTTTTTATATAAGAATTTTAGAAACAGTACAATAATGCAAATTTTGTGTTTACATAATACATTTGCTGCATATTCAATACACATAACATAATATGATGATATTCCAGTATACAAGTTATATTAGCCTAATCATATGCTAAGTATTAAAAGAATACTAAACATGTGTATAAATATTTAAATATCTGTCTTAAATATTTAAAAGTAATCCATAAAATTAAGCACTTTATTACAGCAAATCAGTTCTTTCTACTGGACGGTTATTTAAATTTCTAAAGACATTTTCTGCAATCATATCTGAAAACAAAAAATAAAGTGCAAGCAAACCTATAACATTGAAGTCAATCATGATATTAAAAGAAAACTTAACCTTTAAGAGTTTTAAAATGACACTGTAAGTAGTTCTGGGAAAAAAATGTTAAATATAGAAAATTTAATAAAAATAAATCCGATTCTACTGGTAGTTATTTTTAAAAACTCATCTTGCAGAGGAATAATGTTAAAAGATGGTTCAACAGAATTTTGAGAAATTAATTTTCTTTTTATTTATTACTATTTTTTATATTAAATAAAATTGGGTTATTTTAGTGTATAAAAATTTAAAATAATTATTATTTTCAGGCCATATTATCAAAAATTGAAAAGAAATATTTAATTTCTTAACAGCCTTTACAGGAATATTTTTAATAAACATTTTACTTTATTTATCCATAAAATTCAATTAATTCTTATAAATTGTATATAAACATGCATATAAAATTATACTTATAAAAGGTTTTGGGTGAAAAAGGAAGTTAAATTATCACTTGTTTGGAAGATATTATAATTTGAAAAACAAAAAATGCTTGTTTCAAAATATTAAGACTTAACCAATAAGTAAAATTAAACTTCTTGTTAAACAGATCTCTAAAATATTATTAGTGTGGATCACAAAAAGTAAAAATAATTTAAAAATATTTAGATATGAGCATTTTTAAAAAGCAATCGCCAAAATAAAATATGTAGACTATTTTATGGGTCAGTATTAATATTGATATTTTGATTAACAAAAGGATTGGTAACTTTTCTTGTATTTTGCAGTAAAATCAAATAAATAGGTTTCAATATGAGCTAGTTTGGTAGGAGACAGCTTTTCAAAGCATAAATCCCTCATTTGATCCTAACAACTCTTAAGCAGCAAGAGACAGGTATTGCATTTCTGGCTCCTGCATATATGCCCATTTGGGTGGTTGCTTGGGAGTTTTCTGGGTTTCCTCCTTTGCAATGCATGAATATGGTCCACTTTCAAGAAAAAATACCCCAAGAAAGCAATTAATGTGCTGGAAGTTATTTCTTACATTCTTTTGCTATTAGGTCTTCTACACAGAGTCAAAAAATAGCTTTAATAAAATAAAGAGATGCAATGATGTCTTGCATTAGTATAATAAATATATGTATTAAGTCAAAGAATGAGCAGAAAGAAATAGATTTTTTTTATTTATAAATCATATAGGTTGATACAAATAATTACAAATCGTAAATTAAATATTCTTTCAGGCCAATATATGAATTAGCTTTCTCCTTAGGCAGAGTTTTAATTTTCATATTATTAATTTTATAAAGATGTTAAAAAAAATCTTAATAAATAAGGTTATCAATTATAACATTTATATTGATGATTAAAATTGTGAGTATAAGATGCTAAAAATAATGATCAGCTATCACTGAAATAGTATTTACGATATTTAACATAATTTCTTAATGATATAATTATAATATATCTTGTTTCACCTGGATTTTTTATTTAAAGTTGTCAGCTTCTTTTTTTCCTCTTGCATAATTGTATTCAAACTAAGGATTTCCTCTTTATTTGGAACATGTAAAATCCATTGACCTGCTTTATGACTTTTGGTTACATCTGGAGACCTTGTATCAAATCCTTTTTTATCTTTGGGTGATTCATTAATGAGCTATATATAAAGAATATAAATATTTAAACTTACTGAATAAAAGGAGGAAAAATTATTAATATACAACACTTTCCTTAATCAATTTAGAAAATAAAATTTAATTTAATGTTAACTTTTTAACAATATTTAAAATGAAAAAATTTTTGTGAACAGAATTATACACAGATTAAAGTCAACTAGATCATATAATTTATATTAAAAAATAAGCAATTATTAGAAATTGTAATTTCATATACTTTATGCTATTATATAATAAACTTTCATTTTAACATCAAATACAATTCAAATTAGATTAAAAGTCACCTTTTCAGCATCTGTATCAGGAATTACAATATCAAGCATAATATTTTTATTTAATTCTTCAGAATATAACTTTTCTTTAGCATTATCTGTTTTTTTAGCTTCTGCACGCAGTGAATTGCAACGCCTCCTATTTTTTACTTTAGTTTCATGCAAATCAAATTTATTCTTCTCAAAGTGAAATGAATCATCAACAGGGAACTGTTCTTCCAATACTGCTAAATCTTTCTGTAATGGAGCATTGCAAAATGAAATTTTTCTCCTCAGAAAAACGGGCGACTGTAAAGAGAAATGTATTAGGCAATACTTTATAAAGAAAAATAAAACGTTTTCAATGATTTAGAACTTTTTTACAATTAAAATTATATTTGATTTTTTATTTTATAAAATTTAAGACATAATGTATTAATGTAATTTATATTAAAATGAAATAATAAAAAAATCAATCAATTATGAGAAATGAAAAATTTCTTTTTTAATAATTTGAAAAATACAATGAACTGTATGTCCATTGTCCATAATCAAACAGCCATTACCTTCCTTACACTTCACATTCATTAAATGATAATAAGTAATCTAATAAATCATTTTTGCAAGCAATAATATATTTTACTCTATTTTAAAACATTAATTATTTTTTTCATTTACTAATATGTGGAGTACTTTAACAACAATAAGCATTTTAGAGTAAAAAATTGTATACAACTGGATGGTCTTGAGTTGATATGGTTAAAGTAATTTGCTCTTAGTAAATATAACAATCAGTGAATGTGTTTCTTGCAATAAAAATGCTCTACTTTTTATATCTTAACATGAATCTCAAAAATGATCTGTAAAATTGGAATTCTGAGAAAAACATTCATAATTTAGTATTTATTTAACAGTTATTTGACATAAAACTCCTTCCAGAATAGATACAAGGAATATATCTGTACAAGATCCTACTATGCCGGCCTAGTTTACAGCAAGCTTATTCGACAATTGGTTTAACTACGGTAATAGTTTAAAAAAAAATTATTTTCAAAATGGAAGTGGAAGCATTAAACATAAGCAAAACTTTATTTCATTACTAATAAAAGGTCTAGGAAATGAGAAGAGGTTCTTGATAAAGTTCATATGAGGATGACAAAAGTTCATGTGATCAGATTCAAAAGGTCTTTAATCATAATTGCTTTTATGTAACATGACAAAATATATCCTCTAAATTAAAACTACAAGCAACAGTTACAATGACATTTAAGCGATTTTTAAAATATTTCAGGAAAACTCAAATGACAATGTATAAACTGAATCTGAAGATTACACATTATTAAAAAAGGATACAGTATGGCAACAAAAATGGTTGGAGGAACAACTGTTAACAATTTTTATTATTTTATGAAAACCAAAATTTATCATTGCCATTTGGCATACTAAAATTTATAATGACAATAGAAATTGTATTGCCATTTCCAAGTCAGGAAATTATGCAGATTTTAAGCTTTGTCTGTATCGAAAGTAACTGGTAAAAACTCTTTTTTGGCATTAAAAACTTTTGAATTAATTTTATATTTTTTTCAGAATAATAATTTTAACATATAAAAGAATAATTTTTTTTTCTTAATTTATGATATACAAATAAAAAGGTTCCAATTCTACTGATTGTATTGATACATAATCAAACCCATATTTATAATTTTACTAAATTTTTTCAAAATTCTTTTTTTGAAACTATAAAAGAATTTTGAAAAATTAACCAATTTTTTTAATTATTATTATAAACATATTATTTATGATTTTGTTAAAAAGTTCTCTTAAAAAGTACATAACATCTTGGTTGTTGTTGCACCAGCATGCTTCCCTGTGCCTATCCTTGAATTGAGCTCTATCAGTTAATACCCAGCAGAAAAATTGTCTAAAGTACTAAAATAAGTTAATCCCTCCTGCTAATAAGTATTTTGTATTTTTAAATAAAACTGCAAAAAACTTAAGTTAATGTTATTATACCACAACAGCAAATCTTTGATAATAATGAATTGCTACAGTTTTAACTTTCAGATAATTTCATAAGTAATTAATTAAGAAAAATAAAAGTAGTAAATTAATATTTTATTCTAATTCTATTAATATTACAAAGTTCTAAAATATCTTGACTATTTTAGACAGAATATCTAAATTTTAATCAGTTATAGCTATTGTTTGAAACATATAAAATTATTTCCAATGTTCAAGAACCAAAACGGTGGGCAATATTAGTTTTTATGGAGCTCTAGAACAAAAGTTCAATCTCCAGTAAAATAGGTGCACCTGAAAAGTCCTTTATATGCAATCACACAACTCATAAGCAATCATTAACTCCAAAATATTATATCCAAGTCTTTTTGACAAAAATTAAGAAAAATGAAAAATTGCATGTTCTTACACTCACATTTTTTAAGTTGTGAATGTGAATGTTAGAACAGTAAATATCTTATTACAGATATTTAATTTTCAAACATTCACATTTTGTAAGTTTGATGAAAATAATAGTTAATTTTTTTTATTTTTATTTTTAACCTACGCCAAACCTTGGCATGACTGCTATTAGCCTGAGATGAGAAGCCCAATAAAGTTGTGACAGACAAACAAAGTGAAAAAATTTTTTTTAGCAGAGTTGACTTCTAATATGTCATTAAGTCCAGAGCAAGTGATGTCTCCAGACATGTCAAAGGCACTGTATGGTGGACAAGTCGGGATATCTGCCAAACAAAATCAGTGTAAATGGTTTAAAAGGTAGCCATATCCTGTTTTAATTCTAAAGTTGGCGACACCAACAGTTTTGGGCAGGTCACAAAGGATAGAATTTCCCATCAAGTCACTCCAACTCTTCCCCCCTCCCAAATCCCTAAAAATCTCTCTAAAATGCACTTAAAAAAATAAATAAATAAACCCAGGTCTGAAAAGGAAAATTTATTATTTAAAAGTATAATGAAGAAATATAAGAATCATATTTAAAAACTTAAAACAAATTTTCTGAAAGATTCTAATTGTTAATAAATATATATATATTATTAATTATTCAATATGTATATATTATTCAATATGTAATACTTTAAAGAAAAGAGGATTTACCAAAGATCTATAATAAGCACCTAATTCTACTATGACATCTTCACTGACCACTTCAAGAACTCTGAAAATATATAATTTGAAGAATGAAAAAATAAACCAATATAATTATTTTTGACATTGTGTATATTAATTTTGAAAGTGGGCATTTTAAAGTGGATTACAAAAATACAAAACACATTTGTAATGATCAAAATATTGCTGTTGCTCAACAGATGGCATGAATACCAAAGGTAATTTTTTTAGAATAGATTTAAAAAAAAAAAAAAAGAGCTGAGTAAGTCTTGAAAGAAGGTAAAAATCATCAAAAATAGATATATAAACTTTTAAGTCACTGTAGGAAGTCAGTTACATGGTTGTTGATGTGATGTTGAAATTATTTCCTATGTCATGTGTTGTGCTACAAATATAAAAGTTAATAAAACTTATGTAGCTAAATAGTTCAACTGAGTAATTAGAACATTACAAAGTAACATTACTATATCAAGCCCAAATTCAAACACCCAAATTGTTGAACGGAAGGGCAAAAGGCTAACCATTTGGTACCAGGTCAGCTGTTTAGAATTTAGGTAGAATTTAAAGTCTAAGTAAATGCATGCTTTTCAGATATATTAAATCTTGACAATAGTGATACTAGGTTACACTATAAGTAAAATTCAACTGTTGAAGAATATGACTTTCTCTTAAGTAAGCAAAAAATAATGCTATTCATATTACACAATAAACATTTCTCAATTTCAATTATCATACACATAATATTTTTTTAAAATTGATAATAACTTTTTAGAAAAGTATTTTGTGTCAGTTGATCTGAAATTTTATGAATTATATGCATAGATAAAGAAATTTACTAACTTGGATTCTATGACAGCTGCTAAATTTATGCAGATAAAATGCATACATGACTTCTTAAATTGCACTGCATTATATACAGATGATATTTCTAGAAGTTCACCACAATTCTTTAAAGTGACTATTAGGAAGACAATAAAGAAGGGATTACTTTTTTAATAGAGAAATTAAAATGATTTTTAAAATATACTAAACTTCCCATTAAGTGCAAAAGCAAAATGCCAAGTCATATTAAATTGAATAAATTTATTAATGAATAAATTTTTTCAAATTAGCTCTTAATTAATTTATTAATGAATAAATTTATTAAGAGTATGTTGAAAATGCAATAGTGGATAGCCTAATAGCTGAAAGCTATTTGAAAATCTACATGCTATTTTCAGGATGAACATCTCAGATGCTGAATTGTGAGCAAGAAAAGAAAACCAGATGAATTTTAAGCAACGACAAATATTCTTACAGAAGACAGTGCAAAAAACATTTCCTGTTTTTCATCAGTGGTTGTGATTTCAACCTCAGCTTTCTATTCAAAAGGCATAATCTTATCATAAGCCAAATAAAAACAACATTTAAATTAAATAATTTTAAAATATAAGTTAATAGAATAGAATGAAGCAAAATATCAACTTTTATAGAGGCTAGCCAAAACAAAAAGACCCCATGTTCATTTACTCACTAGAACAATACTTTTTCAATTTTGTCACTCAACACAAATGAAGACTCCAGAAATTTTCAGATTAGTAGTCAAGATAAAATTAAGGTAATTTCAATATTTTTAATTAAATTATTATTTTAATTATATGAGAAAATCTTAATACATTATATTTTAATATCCTTGTTATATTAATCAAAGACAATCATGGTGCAAAAGATTAAATTTTTCTCAATTTCTATGTTAATATTGTTGATTTTAGGGATGGTTCCACATCATAAAATTTTTGCCAAATGTAGAAATTCTAAAAATGTGATTGAGGGAAGAAAAAGTCTAAAATGACTTTCTCTTACCTTTACGATGTGATGATTTTTCTCAAATGTATGCTGTTATTTCAAAATATTTTATTATGAAATATTCTAAGAATCACTGAGTATAAAGCAACAAACTTAATTTATTTCAAATACCAAGTGACCAAATATTAATAAAGCTCAATGAGGCTCTTTATAAAAAATGATTGCTGAACTTTATTCTAGTGCTTGAACTTTCAGCTATTTTTAAATTGTTGAATGAATTTATTGCTCCAAACATAGAACAATATTACAGAAATTTTTTTTTAAATAAAACTAAACCGAAATATAATCTATTTTATCTAAATAAATAGTATTATCTATTTTATCTAAACAAATAGTATAATCTAATTTCAATTGCATAACATAATAAAGTATTTTATATTATTAGACATTTCCAATGAGATATCATGGATTAAACCACAGCATAATAAAAATCAATATTTTAAATGAGTTCACTATAGTTAAAATTCAATCAATATTATATAAAAGGAACTATACAGAATTTTTAACTAACACATAAGCAAATTTATAATATTCAAAAATGGATAAGCATACTTAATCTTGTTAAACTACATTCACACATTTCCTTGAATCGTGTCATCAAGAGCTGATCAGCAAACATAAGAGTTTGACAAACAAATTCAACATCTTCAGAAGCTATTAGAAAAAGGAAAGTATTTATATGCTATAAGCAAATGTAAATTTGAACTAGAGAATAAATATTGTAATTGCATTGCTAAAAACAATTACAAACAAACTTTTCAAACAAAAGTTTTTTATAATATTTATATTGAAGTGTCATACATATATTGACAACATAAAATCAAGAAGTTTTTATATAAAATGTTTGATACAGTCGTTAAAATTAAAATACAATGAACAAATTCTAAATTTATCTTTTTTAAATTGTAAAAGTAATTCATTACAAAAAATGTAAAATTGAAAGAAAAGATTTAAAATTATCTAGAAAAATAATTCCTTTCTAATTTCTTTGTTACGAAGAATACTTTATTATCAATACATATGAAATGTATAACAATTTTTAATATCCAATAATTCTAAATTATAAGCAATTTTAAATATTTGCTTAATTTTTATTACATGCTTCAGAATTTAATTATTTTTTTGTTACGCCAAAATGCGAAAAACCTCATTACTTAAACTCGCTTCATAAATGGAAATGAGAGGAGAATGATATTAAAAAATGCTGGAATTTATGGATTTTTAATTAATAGCGCATTAAATCTGTGAGAAACTATCTGTGTATTTTAAAAAAGAGAAAATGATCTAATACAGCCATTTCTTATCATATAAAATTTGACATTATGAAATATTTTTATTTTCACAAGTTAAATGAGGGAGAACAAATGAAAAAGAACATTAAAAAAAATTATTGTGCCACTGAATCTCCGTTTTCATGTAATTAACAGAATAATTTTTTTTTATTCATTTAAAAAAAAAATAAAGGAGAGTTTTTAGAAACTATAGGGAACTTTTGAAATCAGCCTACATGTTTCAGAAATCTTAAAAATTCCATACATTGAAAACAAAAACCTAGAATTTGTTTGAATCAATTGATTGATTAGATATTTTGCAGAAGTTACAGGAGCAAGATCCAATATTGGACAAGTCTGTTTAAAACTAGAAGTAATGATGCATAAAGTTTATAATTGTAAACTGTATTTTCAACAACTCCACAGCCAACATGACCACTTGATTTTGAGACATAAGTATACACAGGAATATAGGAGGAATACTGATAGTGAATGTATAATAATATCTGTTGCAAAATAAGAGGAGATGTGACTGGTTTACTGTATCCAGTAAAGGGGTTGATTATATGCTCCAGAAACTAAGGTAAATATGTTCATTCCATATTTTATTGAATAGAACAAGAATGTTAATTAAAGAATTGTGGTTAAAATTACAAAGTTTATGAGACATCATCTGGTCCTTGACTAGTTTGAGACAATGCTCTTTGCAGTTCCAGCATGGAGAAATTGAAATTATATGGGAGCATGGCTTCATCATGGAACTTTATAGGTTTTCTTTTCAGCTTGTTTTTGATCCTAAGAAATTAGGATCATATAAGGTTGGACTAGATATTCTTGCAAAAGTTTTACCAAAAATATTGGCAATATCATTGAGAAGAGTATATGACAGCTTGTTTTAACACTGGGATAGAGAAATCCTGATACAAACTACTGGCTGCTTTAACTTTCATCCAAAACTCTTTGCTGGAAATTGATGATTTGATGGAAGGGACATATCTTATCCAATTTTCAATTTTGTCTCACTCAACAAACAAAAGCTTTAAATTTTTTAAAGCTATGAGATTTTCTGTGGTGGGATATATATGAAAAATAGCCCACGATTTTTTCTTTTTTTATATGACACTTATTGTTCTACCAGATTTTATGATGTTTGCTTGGAATCTGATATCACGAAATGCATCAGTGACTTTTTGCAAAGCATCAAATCCTTGCTTGTAACCACCCCATGCTGTCAATAATCACAACTAATTGAGTACAGTGTGGCCAATCTGGATGATGATATGAATAAGAATGGAAGACTTGTAGTCTACTTATACCAGTTATGGTTATAATTAGAGAAAAATGATATAAATTTTGCTATTATATAAATTATTTTCTATGTTAATATTGCAGTTGAAATTATTCCTTGCATGGAATTTAACCTATTATAGGCAGATACTGTAATGAGAATATACTAAGAGATTTTGAGTTTTAGTACAATTTTGCCCTGTTTAACTGATAATACTTCAATCACAAGATCAGTAGATTTCAACTTGCAAACATTTTTGCATATATATTTCATCGAAAATACATTTAAATTGAATATGGTGTTTATAAAATATTAGGATTTTTAAATTTTAAATGCAATAAACCTAGAATTTGTTAGTGTAGTAATGAGTTTATAAATGGGAACATCATTTAATTCTTCAGAAAGTCATAACGGTTAGAAATGGATTAATCTACCACACATTTCTTTAAAGCTTCAAAATAAATTAAGCAGCACTCAAACACACAAATAATATTTCCTTATCAACTAATTTTATTATTTTGAAATGTCTTGAATCTAAACAATTAAGGCATTTATGTGAATTCCTATGCTATAAATTAATAACTATGTTTTGCATATGTGCATTTTTTTAATTGTTACTATATTTAATAATCTAATCCAATATTGTGCCTATAATTAATAACATTCAAAGTTTTAAAATTTTTAAAGAATTAAAAATTTTCCAAATTCTTCTAACAATGCAGAAAATTTACATTTATGGTAAAATTTGCTTAGGCATGAAACAATCTTATAGTGTTTTTTTGTTTGCAAATATAAGAGTTCATATAGATTTTTAGGATACAAATTCTAGTAATTTTCCAAAAGACAGACTGAATATTTTACAGGAAGTGCATTTATTCTCATGCTTCACAAATATTATAATTATTGTTTTTAGTTAAATGCATCTATGAATATGTAAAAATAATACTTTTTGGTTGTTTTCAAATGATAATGACTATAATCATGTGTAAAAAATAATAAAAATATTTTTAATTGAACTAAATTTAAAATTCACGATTTTTGCATAGCATTAAATGAATTTATAGCTATAAAAGAATAATTTCCATTTAAATATTAAAAAAAATAAATGCACTACAACAAATGCAGCATATTAAATAGCTCTCATGGTCACAATATCCTCCAAGTGAAATGTACTTGTCTGATAGATTAAATATTAGGAGTATTTTGCTTGGTCCCTGCTTCTAAATTACAAGGATTCTCACCCAACTGCTTACAACTAATAAGTACAGCTCAACTCTGTGCAAGGTACCAGGAAGTACACTGGTCCAACAACAAAATAAAAAAAGTTTGCACAAGCTTAAATCAGTTTTTCTTGCCAAACATGGATATAAAGAAATTAATTAAAAATAATAAAGGAAAATAGTAATAAGAATTGATATACCAAAGAATGACTAAAGAAATACTTAAAATGAATATAAATATATTGTGTTTAGAAATAAAAATTTACAGCTCTAGTAAATATATCAGTAGATCTAACAGAAAAAAAGTTTTAATAAATATAAGTAAAGCAAAAATAGCTTTTGCTTACTAAATCTTTTTTAATACAGCAAACTTATTTCATAAGTCAGAAATACACTTTGTACATACCATAAAAGAAGCTTTTTATAAAAAATTTTATTATTAAAAATAATAATAAAAGCAACTGAAATATTTGTCATTTTATACTGCAAATGTTTGGCAGATTTAACATCTATTATATTATAATTGTGTATGCATACACCAATGAATATAGGCGAAACAAAATTAAATTCAAAGCAGATGGAAATAGATTTTGAAAAATCAGCAAAATTGGCTCTATTTAGGAAAAATTCATAAAATTACTTTTGTAAAATTTTTTTAAAAAGAAATATAAGGCTTAACAAATTGTTTCCTTCTTCTCTTCCTTATAGTTTATATATAATCATAGTCACTGTCTGCAAGTTGAATGTGTTATGAATATGCAAACACAATCCACAGCAAATTTTCCAAATTAGTAAAATTTTGCAATAAGAATGTTTTAATGAATACATGACTAGCATGCAAACATTTATTATTATCCATTATGAAACTAAAAAGCAAATGCTAAAAATTGTTGGTGAAAAACAAGAAACCATATGTAAGTTTATTTTTTAATATAAAAATTAAAGTTTTATAATTAGATCTAGTCATATTTTTAAAAAGTCCCATTTTGAAAAAAACACTGGTCATAACTACAAAAGTTTCCTAAATCAACAACTCTTTAAGTCAAAGAAAAATGAATTGTTTTCATTTAAAAGATCAAAAGCGGAACAGAACATATTAGGTAATTAAATATTCATTCTTTAGTTTTTGGATTTGGTAAAGATTTAGTAATAAATCTATGAATTAAGACTAAATTACTAATAAGTATATGAAGGTATCAAACGAAGGAGAAAATAAAATGAAAAATGTTAATATTAATGGAATATTTATTAAAAATAAAACTATTTTCTGCATGATAAAATAGTCTCCAACTTATTTAATTTAAATAAATTATATATAAGTTTGAGAAAAATCTCAAAACAGAAATTTTTTATTTTGTTTACCTTTAAAAAGTTGTGACACATCATAACATACAGGTGATAACTATTTATCATTCTAGGTCATATTTTGCACACAAGGACTAATTTAACCAGAGGGTTAAAATATGGAATTTTCAACCACCAAAGATCTGTACCCAAATGTGGGAGACAAATTCATGACCTGTAGAACAAAAGTTCAGAGAGCAAATAATTCATGTACCAGCCCAGCAACATAATAGTGAAGTGATAATTAAATGCAAAAAATATGCTAGAAATGTGCAATGCAAATAAAAAAGTTCATTTAATTAAAACATACTTTGTACATAGAAAATGTTTCAATAAATGTAAATTTATTTATCAAAGCATGAATGTATATGTATATTTATGTTTGCTTTAACTTGGGAATGTATAGTAAGAATTTTTCCAATTTGATAGTAAA